>SEYY01022809.1:42500-82500 GCA_009176605.1 Armadillidium nasatum | reverse complement strand
ATATTTTCAATTATTGAGCGCACTTTAACAGTTTAAAAATATATTTAAAAAACATATAAAACATATATATTTAAAAACTCTGTGGATCGGAATAATATATCTTAGAAAAGTAAAAGAATATGAAATAAATGTGAGCCTTTTTTCCTGGTTGATTTTTATATATATGAACATCGTATTATTAATAGTTTATCCATCATTCAAGGTTTCTAAAATCTTCAATAACTATTCAATTAGTTTGGATGTAAAAACTTTAGGAATTTCCGTATTTAAATAACCCATAACAGTATTTTGGATTTATTGGTATATCAAAGTTCGCACATGCACACAATCATATATATATATATATATATATATATATATATATATATATATATATATATATATATATATATATATATATATATATATATATATATATATATATATATATATATATATATATATATATATATATATATATATATATATATATATATATATATATATATATATATATATATATATATATATATATATATATATATATATATATATATATATATATTTTTTACACATCACCACCGATCAAGCGCAGAGCCCTATTCAGGGAGGGGGTTAGATCAATAGGAAAATTAAAACAACTCACAAACCTCACATAACGCAACGAGTCCGTGCTACGAGGACGCCGTAAAGGTGGAGGTATGCGAGTGGACAGTTTTGTCGAGCATTTGCCGCTATAGAAAAGAGACAGGGCACCAATGTCATGTCGCAAAGATAAAGACTCGAGTGAAATTGTAAGAGCGGAACAATTTATAAGTCTTTTTGCTTTTGACTCAACCTTATCCGAAAGACGAGAGAAACCTGAGCCACCCCAGATATGAGAGCAGTACTCCATACAAGAGCGGATGAGGCCCTTGTATAATTGGAGTAACTACGAAGAAATAAAAAATTCTCGCAGCCTAAACAGAACTCCCAGCTTCTTTGAGGCCGTCCTAGCAACCATTTTGATGTGAGATTCCAGATGATCTAAGAAGTGAGAGTTGAGAAGGATTTCAAAGATCTTTCAAAGACAGAACACAAGTGAGAACTATAGGGTGATAGTTGGAAGGATCAGAGCAGCTACCTTATTTCGGAATAGGTTGGACTAATGCACCTTTCCAACACTGATTAAAAGTACTAGTATTGAGGCATGGAGAGAAAAATTGAACGAGGGATGAAGCTAGCTCAGAGGTACACTCCCTTAAAACTCTGGGAGGAATGCCATCCGGGCCGCTTGCCTTCCTAACGTTCATAGATTTCAGAAGCCCATGCACCTGATCAAAAGTAATCACAAGTAAAGGCATGGGACATTTTAGAGGAGAAGGAGTAGAAGGAGGGTTGCCGGAGTCGTCCAGGGTTGAATTAGAAGGGAACAGGAGGCCGAAGAGATTAGCCTTTTCAGTTCGAATATTAGCAACAGAATCATCATAACGAATAAGAGGAGGAAAGGAGGACTTACAGGAGTTGTTTGAGATGTTTTTTGGCAAAAGTCCAGAAAGATTTATCAATAGGATAATTTAGGAGCTCAGCACACCTTCTTTTAGTAAACCCGCATTGTTCGTTGAAGAATATCCCTGCAGCGATTTCGAGCTGAATGAAAATTTGCGAGAGTGATAGGAGAAGGAAAATTTTTTCACTCTTGATACGCGATGTCTCTAGCCTGAATGGCACAATCAAACCGTGGATTTTGAGGAGAAAAAAATTTTGGTGAAGAAGGGATGAACCTGCTCATTCCATCAATGATTACAGCCCCCACCTTATAAGCAGAAACCGAGCATCTTCAGAAAACAAGCAGTCCACTCAAGGATAGCTAGCATAGAGGCAACACAAAGCCCTCCAGTTAACCCGATCAAAGGGCCAGAAGATATATAAGTATATATATATTATATATATATATATATATATATATATATATATATATATATATATATATATATATATATATATATATATATATATATATATATATATATATATATATATATATATATATATATATATATATATATATATATATATATATATATATATATATATATATATATATATATATATATATATATATATATATATATATATATATATATATATATATATATATATATATATATATATATTTTATATTTTAATTATTGTAAATTTATTCCCCACAACGAAAATTTTAAAAAGAGTTTGGCATAAATTAAGCTAATTTAGAAAATTGTATCTAAAACCCTTTTCTACTATATATATATATATATATATATATATATATATATATATATATATATATATATATATATATATATATATATATATATATATATATATATATATATATATATATATATATATATATATATATATATATATATATATATATATATATATATATATATATATATATATATATATATATATATATATATATATATATATATATATATATATATATATATATATATATATATATATATATATATATATATATATGTGTTTCTATTTTAATTTAATTTTACGAATTTCCTCATTTTCAATTTAATTTTTATTGTAATTTTTTCTTCATTTCTTTTTTAAAATTCTAAATTTTTGTTTCTATTATTTCCCTTTACTGTATTTTGATAAAAAGCAACTACCCAAATGAATTACTATGCTATTTTGTAATTTTAAACGTTCAGTTTCTTCCTCTTTTGAACCATTTAAATTGTGTGTTTCTTGTTCGACTTTTTTTAGATTATTTTTATTTTCACAAATTTTTTTCATTTTTAAATTTTAAAAAATTTTTTTTTGTTATTTTATTAATTTGTGTATTTATTTTATAATATTTAATTTTACAATTCGTTTTTAAAACATTTTGCTTCTTAACTTGCAAATTTAAGATTGTTTTAATTTTGATTGTAATTTTAATACATTTTGTTGAATTCATTTACTTTTACATTTAATTGTTTTAGATTATCACTGATGATGGGTTTAGTTAATTCGAAACGTCTGAAGATTAAAAGAATTGAAATTAAGAAAGGAAGGAAGGTGAAAAAATGTTGAAAGTTTTATACTATATATATTATATATTATATCTATATATATTATATATATATATATATAATATATATATATATATATTATTATATATTATATAAAATAATTAAGAATTAACGTTACAAAAATTTAGTCAAAAGAATTGGTTGTGATTACCAAGACTTTCATAATTAACTAAATTTTAGTTAGGGAGCGAAAATTTTCGTTACTGTAAAAAATTTACAAAAATTACCAAATTTGTGGATAACCAAATTTTTGGTTGAGATAACCAAATTGATTCCCATTTAGATTCCTAATAAATTCCAAAAATTTTGGGATATTAAACAATTTATTACTAAATAAACAATACTTGTTGTATGAGCAATTTGGTCAAGATTTGCTCCCAATAAATAAAATCAATTTAATTATGAAAGTCTTGGTAATCACAACCAATTCTTTTGACTAAATTTTTGTAACGTCTACTAAAATTTGGTTACAGTATTTTTAGTCGTGGATATCAAATTTTTTCTAATGGTAACAAAAGTAATTTTGTTATGGTAACCGAAATTTATAGCTCTATATCGACAAAAAATTTGGTTACAACAACCAATTTTTGGTCTCTACAAACAAACAGTTTTTTCAGTGTACCATCTTAATCACTGGTTCGAGTCCAATAGCAGACATTATATTATATATATATATATATATATATATATACTATATATATATATATATATATATATATATATATATATATATATATATATATATATATATATATATATATATATATATATATATATATATATATATATATATATATATATATATATATATATATATATATATATATATATATATATATATATATATATATATATATATATATATATATATATATATATATATATATATATATATATATATATATATATATATATATATATATATATATATATATATATATATATAACAATTTGAGTTAATATTTCTAGAGTTTCATAGAATTGATACAAATTAAACAGAAGATCACCTACTGTGTATTTCAGAGTCCATTTTGAAAACAACTTAAAATGAGTACTTTGTGCAATAAGGATTCAGAAAGGACATATGACCGTCCTTCAGAAGAAGTTGTAATAAGATAGGTTTGTAAACAGATGGATCAAATTCAAAAGTATGTTGCTCATTTTAAAGAAAATTAAGAGTTGAATAACCTTCCTCATACATTTCACATTTGGACACTACCTACTTGAACTACTTCAAATAAGAAAAAATAATTTAATTAAGAGCCTTGTGACAAAATTTTGAAGAGAGAGAGAGAGAGAGAGAGAGAGAGAGAGAGAGAGATTGGCGTAGTTCCTTATTCTATCCAATCTCTCTTTGACGCTTCTAATTTTTCTTATCTGAGGAGACAAGATCTACAAGTTCGACTGCCAACTGTCAGATAATTAACGGGAAATATAAGTTTTTTGGAAAAGAAAGAAAAGAAAAAAAGGAAAGAAACTAATAAGAAAGGGAATTAAAGAGAGAAAGACAGACAGGAAGATATATAGAGAAAGAAACAAAGTGACAGATAATTATGAAAGACTTGTTTTAGTTTGAGTGTCAACACATTATTATGATATTTTCTCCCACATCATTTTTCTACTATTTTATAGGTGCTCTACTCTCTAAAAATAGCACTTCTACAGTAATATATTACAAAGCACACCATGAATATTTGAATGTACCATATAGAAAAAGTAAAATAAATAAAGTAAAATAATATAAAATCTATAGGGAAAAAGTTGCAAATAACTGTGGTATAAATTTTTGAGAAGCTTTATATTTCTTTCGTTTCACTGATATTTTAAACCAATTTCAAATATTGACGAAAGTTATTTTATAATTCCAAAGATTTTAAAGAATAATGAATTCAGTTTTCAAAAAATTCTAATTCTTTCTTTTTCCTATAATGTGAGCACAGAATTAGAAAGTATAATATTTCAATCTATCTATTGTGAAAATATATAATAATAATAATAATGATAATAATAATAATAATGGTAATAATAATAATAATAATAATAATAATAATAATAATAATAATAATAATATAATAATAATAATAATAAATAATTTAAATAAAATAAATTTTCATTTTAATATTTATAATATATATATATATATATATATATATATATATATATATATATATATATATATATATATATATATATATATATATATATATATATATATATATATATATATATATATATATATATATATATATATATATACAGATCATGAGTATAGCTTTCGACGTTCGAGTTCTACTGGAGAAATATTTTCTTTTCTTTTTGTTTTATTGTCTTCAGCTCTCAGGCATTATGGAGAGTCTTGTGGGGAGCACCGATATTGCAAAATAGTTTCAATTGATGTTGAGAGAAAAATCGTATAACATAGGACAGATTGATCATTTCCTGCAAAACATTCCTTGAGCATTACAATAAACCATAAAAATGTCAAATATTTTAGAAACGGGAATCTGAAGTTAAACAAGGCGTTAAATTAAAATAGAAGTTCTGTTATGTGTTCTCGAGAAGGTTTGGTGATCTGTCCTGGAATGTCATTATTCAATACTAATTTTTTGTGCTAAGATAATTTCTTCTACTTTTAATTGCAGGAGATTGACATTTCAGACTAAATCACATTAATGATGTAGTAGCATTACCAATGTTTCTTGATTTAGCTTGATTATCTTGTTGATACGATTTCAGGTCTACTGGTCAAAGGGTAGAATATATAATAATTTATTGTCAATGCACTTGTCATGGGATCATTACTGCTAATTTCACATGAAGATTTGGTTTTTTAATTTTTAAAACAAAATTGCTCCAGAGAGAGGTGCCAAAATATAAGTTAAACGTATGAAATAATTATTGTAAAATTGAAATATTTATGTTAATAGGTAATTAAAACACACAGGTCTATTTTTCGTAGGAAGTATATAATTTGCAGAGAGAAGTGCGAGAAAGTACAATAATTACAGTGAGATATTACTATTATTATTATTATTATTATTATTATTATTATTATTATTATTATTATTATTATTATTATTATTACATAATCACAAAACACAGGTATGTGCGAAAAATATTAATTATCTATTTACAAACAATTGTCGTACATTAGTTTCTTCTATGTATGAAATTCCGCCCATTTTCCTCGGATTAAAAGAAATTGCTAGAAAATTAATGTTTTTTTTTTTTTAAATTTGAGGAAAAAAAAAAAAAATTTTTTTTTTTTTTTTAAAAAAACAATGTTAAAAAAAAAAAAAAAAAACTTTCATTTAATTTCTATTTCTTCTATTTTAGTTTTTAGTTTATAAATAAATACAAATATTTTCAAAAGGAAATCATTCTTTTTCCATTTTTAAAATTCCAGACAGATTTCGCATAAAAATATAATTAAAAGTACAATTGGATTAATAAATAATTATAGTAAATAATTTAATAATTATTATAATTAATATTTAATAATTATTCTCAATCTACAACATATACCTCGCAATAAGAACGAAGATTAATTAAATTATATAGTTAATAATATCTACAAATTTACATTAAAATTTCAGTCAGTCTAAATTTAATCTATTATTATTATTATTATTATTATTATTATTATTATTATTATTATTATTATTATTATTATTATTATTATTATTATCATTATTATTATTATTATTATTATTAATATTATTTTCTGATCGTATGAAAATTATATTAAAATATTTTTCTCTGTTATTTCTTGGATTTATTTTAAATGTTTGAAGATAATTAATTTTTAAAAAAAGAAGCTCATTCCGTATTTAAATAGAATGATATATATATATATATATATATATATATATATATATATATATATATATATATATATATATATATATATATATATATATATATATATATATATATATATATATATATATATATATATATATATATATATATATATATATATATATATATATATATATATATATATATATATATATATATATATATATATATATATATATATATATATATATATATATATATATATATATATATATTTATATATATATATATATATTAGTGATGGCATCCGCATCCGCATCCGCATGCGCGGATGCGGAACATCCGCACAAAAATCAACATCATTCGCATCCGCATCCGCATTTTCGAAAATTCAACATTCGCATCCGCATCCGCATCCGCACTTTCATAAATTCAACATCCGCATCCGCATCCGCACTTCTCCAAAATTCGACATCCGCATCCGCATCCGCATCCGCATCCGCAAATTAGAAAATATGACATCCGATCCATCACTAATATATATATATATATATATATATATATATATATATATATATATATATATATATATATATATATATATATATATATATATATATATATATATATATATATATATATATATATATATATATATATATATATATATATATATACATATATATATATATATATATATATATATATATATATATATATGCATGCGAATTGTAGATCAAGAGTGAGAGTGAAGAGAGAACTATCGGATTGGTTTAGCATAGGAGTGGGATTGAGACAAGGGTTTGTAATATCTCCATGTTATTTAATCTATTGATGAATGGCTTATTTAGAAAAATGGAGAGAGAAGGGAAGAGTATTACGTTGAGAAATATGGAGGTTAAATGTGAAGTGAATGTTTTACTTTTTGCAGATGATGAGGTATGTGTTGGTGGCAGAATCTAGAGAAAATATGAGAATACTTGTGAGAGAGTTTGAAGAGAAATGTGCAAACACGAGATTGAAATTCAATCCAGAGAAGAATAAAGTTATGAAGATTGGAGGTGGGGATGAGGAAATGTGGAGGGAGGAATTGGTTTGTAGAAGTGTGATAATGGAAACTTGAGGAGGTGAATGAATTCAATTATCTAGTAATGTTGGGTGGAAGGTAAGGGTGGGACGGAAAAAGGAATAAAGAAGAGAGTGCGAGAAAGGATGAAAGTATTTGGGGGCCTAAGAAAAGTATGGAAGAAAGGAAAAATTTCGAAAGAAATAAAGATAAGAATGTTTGAATGTATGTGTTCACCTTCTGTATTGTATGTGTGTGAAACATAGACGAAAAGTGCTCTGTCGAGAAAAAGTTTCAATGTCTTTGAGATGAAAGATTTGAGAGCGATATATAAATTGAGAAGGATTGATAGGATTAGAAATGAAAGAATAAGGGAGATGTGTAAATGGAAGAAGGGTGTAATTGATAGAGAGGAGGAGGATGTGCTAAAATGGTTTGGTCATATGTGAAGAAAGAAAGAGAACAGAATGGTTGGCAAGGTACGTAGATCCGATGTAGATAGGGGAAGGGTAGGGGGAGGGGAAGGCCGAAGTGGAGATGGATGGATGGAGTGAGAGTGATTTTGAATGGAAGGAATTTGAGTTTAGACGAGGGTAGAAGATTTGTGGAGACAGAGATGGAGGGAGGTGGTGAAAGCGTTGAAAGGTAAGAATAGTTATGTTTGTAAGGGAATTGTGGCGGGCACCACCTCACGAAAGTGGGAAAGGTGATAGTGAAATATATATATATATATATATATATATATATATATATATATATATATATATATATATATATATATATATATATATATATAATATATATATATATATATATATATATATATATATATATATATATATATATATATATATATATATATAATATAAAATTAACATCCGCATCCGCATCAAAATTAACATCCGCATCCGCATCCGCATCCGCACTTTCAAAAATAACATCCGCATCCACATCCGCATCCGAACTTTTCAAAAATTCAAAATCCGCATCCTCATCCGCATCCGCACTTTCTAAAATTCAACATCCACATCCGCATCCGCATCCGCACTTTCAAAAATTCAACATCCGCATCCTCATCCGCATCCGCACTTCTCCAAAATTCAACATCCGCATCCGCATCCGCAAATTGGAAAATATGACATCCGATCCATCTTATATAATATATATATACTAGTATATATATTATATATATATATATTATATATATATATATATATATATATATATATATATATATATATATATATATATATATATATATATATATATATATATATTATATATATATATATATATATATATATATATATATATATATATATATATATATATATATATATATATATATATATATATATATATATATATATATATATATATATATATATATATATATATATATATATATATATATATATATATATATATATATATATAATATATATATATATATATATATATATATATATATATATATATATATATATATATATATATATATATATATATATATATATATATATATATATATATATATATATATATATATATATATATATATATATATATATATATATATATATATATATATATATATATATATATATATATATATATATATTTATTATTATATCTATATATATATATATATATATATTATATATATATATATATATATATATATATATATATATATATATATATATATATATATATATATATATATATATATATATATATATATATATATATAATATATATATATATATATATATATATATATATATAATATATATATATATATATATATATATATATATATATATATATATATATATATATATATATATATATATATATATTAGTGATGGATCGGATGTCATATTTTCCAATTTGCGGATGCGGATGTTGAATTTTGGAGAACTGCGGATGCGGATGCGGATGCGGATGTTGAATTTTCGAAAGTGCGGATGCGAATTTCGGAAGTGCGGATGCGGATGCGGATGCGGATTTTGAATTTTCGAAAAGTTCGGATGCGGATGCGGATGCGGATGTTAATTTTGATGGGGATGCGGATGCGGATGTTAATTATGTATATATATATATATATATATATATATATATAATATATATATATATATATATATATATATATATATATATATATTATATATATATATATATATATATATATATATATATATATATATATATATTTCACTATCACTATTCCAACTTTTGTGAGGTGGTGCCCGCCACAATTCCCTTACAAACATAACTATTCTTACCTTTCAACGCTTTCACCACCTCCCTCCATCTCTGTCTCCACAAATCTTCTACCCTCGTCTAAACTCAAATTCCTTCCATCAAAATCACTCTCACTCCATCCATCCATCTCACTTCGGCCTTCCCCTATCTACATCGGATCTACGTACCTTGCCAACCATTCTATTCTCTTTCATTCTTCACATATGTCCAAACCATTTTAGCACATCCTCCTCCTCTCTATCAATTACACCCTTCTTCCATTTACACATCTACCTTATTCTTTCATTTCTAATCCTATCAATCCTTCTTAATTTATATATTGCTCTCAAATCTTTCATCTCAAAGACATTGAAACTTTTTCTAGACCAAGCACTTATCGTCTTTGTTTCACACACATACAATACAGAAGGTGAACACATACATTCAAACATTCTTATCTTTATTTCTTTCAAATTTTTTTTTTTTTTTTTTTTTTTTTTTTTTTTTTTTTTTTTTTTTTTTTTTTTTTTTTTTTTTTTTATTCTTTATTCCTTTTTCCGTCCCACCCTTACCTTCCACCCAACATTACTAGATAATTGAATTCATTCACCTCCTCAAGTTTCCATTCTCACACTTCTACAAACCAATTCCTCCCTCCACATTTCCTCATCCCCACCTCCAATCCTCATAACTTTATTCTTCGCTGGATTGAATTTCAATCTCGTGTTTGCACATTTCCCTTCAAACTCTCTCACAAGTATTCTCATCTTTCTCCAGATTCTGCCACCAACACATGCCGCATCATCTGCAAAAAGTAAAACATTCACTTCACATTCACCCTCCATATTTCTCAAAATAATACTCTTCCCTTCTCTCTCCATTTTTCTAAGTAAACCATTCATCAATAGATTAAAAAACATGGAGATATTACAACACCCCTGTCTCAATCCCACTCCTATGCTAAACCAATCCGATAGTTCTCTCTTCACCCTCACTCTAAATCTACAATTCGCATATATATATATATAATATTATATTATATATATATATATATATATATATAATATATATATATATATATATATATATATATATATTTAGGATGGAGCGATAAAAATTTTTACCGATACCGATACCGATACCTAAAAATTACCAGATACCGATACCGATACCGATAGGTATCGGTATCAATATATCGGAACCGATACCAAAACCGATACCGATAACTACCGTATATTTTTTATACCAAATATTAATTACCGATACCGATACCGATACCGATTATATGCCGATACTTGCCGATACCGATACCGATACCGATACTTCACTCCATCCCTAATAATATAATATATTATATATATATATAAATATATATATATATATATATATATATATATAAATATATATATATTATATATATATATAATATATATATATATATATATATATATATATATATATATATATATATATATATAATATATATATATATATATATATATATATATATATATATATATATAATATATATATATATATATATATACATATATATATATATATAATATATATATATATATATATATATATATATATATATATATATATATATATATATATATATATATATATATATATATATATATATATATATATATATATATATATATATATATATATATATATATATATATATATATATTATATATATATATATATATATATATATATATATATATATATATTATAATATATATATATATATATATATATATATAATACGGAGTCATATTTTCTAATTTGCATATGCGGATGCGGATGTCGAATTTTTTAGAAGTGCGGATGCGGATGCGGATGTTGAATTTTGGAGAACTGCGGATGCGGATGCGGATGCGGATGTTGAATTTTCGAAAGTGCGGATGCGAATGCGGATGCGGATTTTGAATTTTCGAAAAGTTCGGATGCGGATGCGGATGCGGATATTAATTTTGATGAGATACGGATGCGGATGCGGATGTTAATTTTGATGAGGATGCGGATGCGGATGCGGATGCGGATGTTATTATATATATTATATATATATATATATATATATATATATATATATATATATATATATATATATATATATATATATATATATATATATATATATATATATATATATATATATATATATATATATATATATATATATATATATATTTCTATCACTTTCCACTTTGTGAGGTGGTGCCCGCCACAATTCCCTTACAAACATAACTATTCTTACCTTTCAACGCTTTCACCACCTCCCTCCATCTCTGTCCCCACAAATCTTCTACCCTCGTCTAAACTCAAATTCCTTCCATCAAAATCACTCTCACTCCATCCATCCATCTCCACTTCGGCCTTCCCCTCCCCCTATCTACATCGGATCTACGTACCTTGCCAACCATTCTGTTCTCTTTCATTCTTCACATATATCCAAACCATTTTAGCACATCCTCCTCCTCTCTATCAATTACACCCTTCTTCCATTTACACATCTACCTTATTCTTTCATTTCTAATCCTATCAATCCTTCTTAATTTATATATATTGCTCTCAAATCTTTCATCTCAAAGACATTGAAACTTTTTCTCGACCGAGCACTTATCGTCTTGTTTCACACACATACAATACAGAAGGTGAACACATACATTCAAACATTCTTATCTTTATTTCTTTCGAAATTTTTCCTTTCTTCCATACTTTTCTTAGGCCCCCCAATACTTTCATTTCTTCTCGCACTCTCTTCTTTATTCCTTTTTCCGTCCCACCCTTACCTTCCACCCAACATTACTAGATATTTGAATTCATTCACCTCCTCAAGTTTCCATTCTCACACTTCTACAAACCAATTCCTCCCTCCACATTTCCTCATCCCCACCTCCAATCCTCATAACTTTATTCTTCGCTGGATTGAATTTCAATCTCGTGTTTGCACATTTCCCTTCAAACTCTCTCACAAGTATTCTCATCTTTTCTCCAGATTCTGCCACCAACACATGCCGCATCATCTGCAAAAAGTAAAACATTCACTTCACATTCACCCTCCATATTTCTCAACGTAATACTCTTCCCTTCTCTCTCCATTTTTCTAAGTAAACCATTCATCAATAGATTAAATAACATGGAGATATTACAAACCACTGTCTCAATCCCACTCCTATGCTAAACCAATCCGATAGTTCTCTCTTCACCCTCACTCTTGATCTACAATTCGCATATATATATTTATATATATATATATATATATATATATATATTATATATATATATATATATATATATATATATATAATATATATATATATATATATATATATTATATATATATATATATATATATATTAGTGATGGATCGGATGTCATATTTTCTAATTTGCATATGCGGATGCGGATGTCGAATTTTTTAGAAGTGCGGATGCGGATGTTGAATTTCCGAAAGTGCGAATGCAGATGCGGATGCGGATGTTGAATTTCCGAAAGTGCGGATGCGGATGCGGATGTCAATTTTTGTGCGGATGCTCCGCATCCTCGCATGCGGATGCCATCACTAATATATATATATATATATATATATATATATATATATATATATATATATATATATATATATATATATATATATATATATATATAAGTATATACTTACGTCTTACGTCTTCCCTCAGGTAGGCCTACGGCCTGTCAACGGAGACAGCATCGTCCTCCACGCATTCCTCTCCAGCAGCACACCGTCCTCCAAAAGTTGTTGCATCGCAGGCAGTCCATTTCTTCTCAACGCTCTCTCCACACAATCTCTCCATCTTCCCCTCGGCCTCCTCCCTCCACCTCCACCTCCACCTCCTACTTGCTACTCGTTCTTCAGGCATTCTTTCCACATGCCCCCACCACCTCAATCTCGCCGCGTCGATTCTATTTAACACCGGCACTACACCAACTCTCTCTCTAAACCATTCATTTCTCAATCTATCTCTTCTCGTCTTTCCCATCATCGTTCTCAACACTCTCATTTCAGCAGCTTCGAAACTTTTTTCTTCCCTAGTTGAAACGCTCCAGGTTTTTATATATATATATATATATATATATATATATATATATATATATATATATATATATATATAATATATATATATATATATATATATATATATATATATATATATATATATATATATATATATATATATATATATATATATATATAATATATATATATATATATATATATATATATATATATATATATATATATATATATATATATATATATATATATATATATATATATATATATATATATATATATATATATATATATATATATATATATATATATATATATATATATATATATATATATATATATATATATATATATATATATATATATATATATATATATATATATATATATATATATATATATATATATATATATATATATATATATATATATATATATATATATATATATATATAATACTCTTTTAGTCTAACATATATTTTTGCTTGATCTTAATCTCGAAGGAAAATTTTGTAGAATTTGAAAAGATTTAATAAAGATACAATCACGTCTTTATAAACAAATCCAAAAAATCTTTTAGTGATTGAAAAGTTATATATATTTTTTTTTTAAAAAAACAATAAATTACAAAAAAAAAAAAAAAAAAAAAAAAAAATTATATCGTTAAAGATATCAACATTTCACAAGTTAAATGAATTCCGTGTTTAAATGATGAAAAAAAATTCATGTTAAAGAAAAAAAAAAAAAGAAAAAAAATAAATAAAAAATAAATAAATACAAATTCAAAAAAAAATGAAAAATTAAAAACAATTTTAAAAAGACTGAAAAAAGGATAGTCTAAATCACTGTCAAAAAAATATGTATCAATAATCTAAAAATTTTCTTTTAAGTTTTTATAATCTGGGTAATAAATAGTAGTTCTCAACTCAAATTTTCAATTTTGCATAAAAACAAGTAAACAAATTGAATTGTTTCAGCATTTAGAAGAAGTAAATTGAGAGGGATCCCAAAATGGGGTTGGGAGCGGGTGGGGAGACTGCAGCGAAAGAGAATTGTTTAGAGTTATTAAAAGAATAAAAACGAAACGTTAATCACACTGTATAAATCATATTTATGAGCAAAGCTCTCAAAAGAAAAGAGAGATAAATATATACCCGTAAGGGAATCGTGTATATATATGATATATATATATATATATATATATATATATATATATATATATATATATATATATATATATATATATATATATATATATATATATATATATATATATATATATATATATATATATATATATATATATATATATATATATATATATATATATATATATATATATATATATATATATATATATATATATATATATATATATATATATATATATATATATATATATATATATATATATATATATATATATATATATATATATATATATATATATATATATATATATATATATATATATATATATATATATATATATATATATATATATATATATATATATATATATATATATATATATATATATATATATATATATATATATATTATATATATATATATATATATATATATATATTATATATATATAATATTTTGATAGCCACTGTGATAAACCGTGGAATCATTTTTTATACTTTCGATAACTGCTGATAAAGAAAATAATCCAGAACTTCTACTGACATTTCGTCTACTGAAAAGTCCCTTCAATACTTCCCCGGCCACAACTTGGGCGTAGCGTCAGCATAGGCTAGGTTCTGTCATCGATATATACCGCAGTGCAGATGTTATAATTTTGATAGCCACTTTGATAAACCGTGGAATCATTTTTTATACTTGCGATAACTGCTGATCGGGGAATCGAACCGAGGCCAAAAGATGGAAGTCCGTCGTGCTGACCACTACTCCACTGATGATTATCACAGTGGCTATCAAAATTAAAACATCTGCACTGCGGTATATATCGAGGACAGAACCTAGCCCATGCTGACGCTACGCCCAAGTTGTGGTCGGGGAAGTATTGAAGGGACTTTTCACTAGACGAAATGTCAGTAGAAGTTCTGGATTATTTCTTTTTGAACCATCAGTGGAGTAGTGGTCAGCACGACGAACTTCCATCTTTTGGGCCCGGGTTCGATTCCCCGAACAGCAGTTATCGAAAGTATATATATATATATATATATATATATATATATATATATATATATATATATATATATATATATATATATATATATATATATATATATATATATATATATATATATATATATATATATATATATAATATATATATAAGAAAGATGGACAAAAAATAAATTCAAAGAAAGAATGGAATGAGAAAAATATTTAATGATATTAATATTTTATAACATTTTAATTACTTTTGTGAATTAGTCACAGTATTATTGGGAACTGTGAAAAGTAGATTGAAATATCAGAATGAAATCTGGCTTCTCGGGAAGTAAGAAATTACAAGCATACATCCTGGCTTTTGTGAAATAAATCATAAAAAGAACGTTCCTCTAAACATTTTATTCGTTAGTATGTATATATATATATATATATATATATATATATATATATATATATATATATATATATATATATATATATATATATATATATATATATATATATATATATATATATATATATATATATATATATATATATATATATATATATATATATATATATATATATATATATATATATATATATATATATATATATATATATATATATATATATATATATATATATATATATATATATATATATATATATATATATATATATATATATATATATATATATATATATATATATATATATATATATATATATATATATATATATATATATATATATATATATATATATATATATATATATATATATATATATATATATATTATATATATATATATATATATATATATATATATATATATATATATATTATATATATATATATATATATATATATATATATATAATATATATATATATATATATATATATATATATATATATATATATATATATATATATATATATATATATATATATATATATATATATATATATATATATATATATACTATATATATATATATATATATATATATATATATATATATATATATATATATATATATATATATATATATATATATATATATATATATATATATATATATATATATATATATATATATATATATATATATATATATATATATATATATATATATATATATATATATATATATATATATATATATATATATATATATATATATATATATATATATATATATATATATATATATATATATATATATATATATATATACCATCATCACTATCCAACCGGGTATGGTGGTGCCTGGCCTGTCAAGTCCTACTCCTTCAGAATGCTCTTAGATCCTATATGTTAGGAGTAGTCTTGGTAACTGGAGCAGCTTCTTTTTAGCGTAGTCTGCTTGAAGTGCCTGCCACTATAACTTTCCATGGTTTTCTTTGGAAGAAATTCTGTAGGAAAAATAGTTAACAACTAAGAGGTTTCGCCGCTACTGAAATGAAGACCTCTTCTAAGGGTAAGAGGAGAAGGATGTGATCCATTCAGTGAAAACTCAGTCTAATCAGAGTAGATTCGAAGACGTAAGCCAAAATCTTGCGATGTTGACTTGACTGATATCATTTTTAATAAAGAAATAGATTTTGCTTCTTTCGAAACATCACAACAATTTTCTTATGAATTTAATAGTATATAATATCTTGTCAATAAAAAAATAAAATAAAATAAAATTTGTGAAAAATTATTAATCATTCGTTAATATATTTCCACTGACTTGAATCTGCTTCTCTCTGCCAAAAAAAAAAAAACTCATCTAAAGAAAATTTTCTCTTCTTTCTTCTGTTATGATTGTGGAATCGATATTTCGGATCAGGGGTGATTTTTTTCAAACACTAAACCACCTTTTTCAGACACTAAACTAACTATACCTTTTCCATAACTTTTTAACCAAAGTTCATCGATTTATGTCACAGGAAAACGGGAATATTAAATAGTCACAATTCTAATATATATATATATATATATATATATATATATATATATATATATATATATATATATATATATATATATATATATATATATATATATATATATATATATATATATATATATATATATATATATATATATATATATATATATATATATATATATATATATATATATATATATATATATATATATATATATATATATATATATATATATATATATATATATATATATATATATATATATATATATATATATATATATATATATCAGTCTAATATATCCGCAACAGGGATGCTGCCTTCAGGGATTACCGTCGTCTTCAAACTCCAGAAACTCATGCAACTTATATTTCATCCCGGAATCGTGCAAAATCTATCCTTCGTAACACTAAAAACTCCTTTCTCCGTAGAAAATGCAATAATCTTTCTGGTTCCTCTTCTTCACGTTCTTTCTGGCATTTTGCAAAAAATGTCAACTCTAACTTTGCTTCTTCCTCTTTCCATCCTTTAATATCTTCCGACGGCACAACTGCTGTTTTACCTTCTTCTAAAGCTGAACTCTTTGCTCAAACTTTTGCCTCTAATTCAACCTTAGACGATTCCGGAGCTATTCCTCCTCCTTCAACCACCTCTAACTCAATTATGCCTAAAATTAGAATTTCTTCTAAAGATGTCATTTCTGCTCTCTCTGAGCTTAATACTAAGAAGGCGTACGGTCCTGATGGTATTCCTCCCGTGGTTCTCAAAACTTGTGCTTCCGAGCTTGCACCCTGCCTCGGTAAACTATTTCGTCTTTGTCTTTCTACTTCAACCTTCCCTTCTTGCTGGAAACGTGCGCTCATTCAGCCTGTGCCGAAGAAGGGGGACCCCTCTCAACCCTCCAACTACCGTCCTATTTTTTTGACCTCCGTTCTCTCTAAAGTTTTCGAATCTATCCTTAACAGGAAGATTTGGAAAGCATCTCAATTCTTCTAATCTTATCTCTGATCGCCAGTATGGCTTTCGTAAGAAACGCTCTACTGGTGATCTTCTTTCCCTTCTCTCTGACTCTTGGTCCTCCGCTATTCGGCATTTCGGTGAATCTTTTGCTGTCGTGCTGGACATATCGAAAGCCTTCGAAAGAGTCTGGCACAAAACTTTGATTTCTAAACTTCCCTCTTTCGGTATCTATCCTTCTCTCGTGATCTTCTCGCTAATTTCCTTTCCGGTCGTTCTATAGCAACTGTTGTAGATGGCCACTGTTCATCCTTTAAATCTATTAACAGTGGTGTTCCTCAAGGATCTGTCCTATCACCAACACTTTTTCTACTCTTCATTAATGACCTTCTCTCTATCACCTCATCTCCTATCCACTCCTATGCTGATGACTCCACCCTTCATTATTCCTTCCATTTTGAAAAACGTCCCACCCAACAGCAGTTGATAGACTCGAGAAGGGTAGCCTTGGAACAACTAACCTCTGATCTTTCCCGTATTTCAAATTGGGGCAGAGAAAACATGGTTGTTTTCAATGCCTCAAAAACTCAGTTCCTCCATCTCTCCACTCGACACAATCTTCCACACAACTATGATATCTTCTTCGAAAACACACAACTCAAGCCTTCATCTGTCCTTAATATTCTTGGTGTTTCATTTTTCTCGTGATCTTTCTTGGAAAGATCACATTACTTCTCTTTCTAAACAAGCTTCTAAGAGGTTGGGTGTTCTGAGGCGCCTTCAGAATTACTTCACGCCACCCCAGTTGCTTGCTCTGAATAGGGATGTTGTTCGTCCCTGTATGGAGTATGCTTCGCACATCTGGGGTGGTTCCACACATACAGCTCTCTTAGAGAAGGTGGAGTCAAGGGCATTTCGTCTCATCAACTCTCCTGCTCTTACTAACTCTCTTCAATCTCTTTCTGCCCGTCGAATTGTTGCGTCACTCTCTTTTTACTATCGCTATTACAACAGACACTGCTCTTCTGAACTCTCTCGTTGCATACCTCCTCCATTGAGAAGAGCTCGGGCGACACGCCTTTCTACACATTCTCATCCTTTCTCTGTCCAACTCTCCGACCCCAGACTTAACCGCTATGCTCAGTCTTACATATACTCTACTGGTAAAGTCTGGAACACACTCCCTTCATCTGTTTTCCCAACTTCCTTTGACTTGCATACTTTCAAACGCCGTGTATCTGGACACGTCGGCCACCATCGACCATGATAATAGATCTTTCCCAACTCCGGTGGAATTTGGTAGGCCTCTGGCCTTTGCCCACCGGAGGAGAAAAAAAAAAAAAAAAAAACATAATATAATATATATATATATATATATATATATATATATATATATATATATATATATATATATATATATATATATATATATATATATATATATATATATATATATATATATATATATATATATATATATATATATATATATATATATATATATATATATATATATATATATATATATATATATATATATATATATATATATATATATATATATATATATATATATATATATATATATATATATATATATATATATATATATATATATATATATATATATATATATATATATATATATATATATATATATATATATATATATATATATATATATATATATATATATATATATATATATATATATATATATATATATATATATATATATATATATATATATATATATATATATATATATATATATATATTATATATATATATATATATATATATATATATATATATATATATATATATATATATATATATATATATATATATATATATATATATATATATATATATATATATATATTATTATTATTATTATTATATTCAATTGAATTTGGAAATATTTCACAAACTTTTGATAAAAAATTCTAAACCTTTTAATTTTCAATGTGCTTTTTGGTGTTTCTCTCTCTCTCTCTCTCTCTCTCTCTCTCTCTCTCTCTCTCTCTCTCTCTCTCTCTCTCTCTCTCTCTCTCTCTCTCTCTCTCTCTCTTTTTGTGTGAATTTGTCATATGCTTTCACAATTGCTGTCTTACAAATTCAGCAAACTTTTTTTTGAAAAATTTAATGGTAATCATAAATCGAATAAACAATTTGACAGTGAAGGCTTCGCTTCATCATTCATTTAATGCTTTCATAACAAATTTAACAAAGAGGATATTTTTTTCAATAAATGGATATATATTTCAATCACTTGGATTTACTATTTGTTAATATATATCAATATTATTTCATAATGAAATCTAGATTTTATCAACCACTACATATATATTCGCCATTTATGAAAAATAATCATTCTATTACATCATAAATATATTATATTGAAATTATTTTATTATTCTAGTAATAAATAATACTAGTTCAATGTAATAAGTTCTCGAAATTTTCGTTTTGATTTTCATTCTAAACGAGTATTTATACATTTGTTATAAAATATGAATCTGGATTTGTTAAGCTTAATTATATATCACTGTTGGGAGTCAAGATTTAGAAACATTCGGTCAGTCACGATTAAAACCTTAGACTCTAGATTACTTGAATAAACCTCTTTTAATTATAGGTACAGTCGTGAACAGAAGTTCGTTCCTATTAGGCTGGAAATAAATATTTATATAAAATGGAAATCATTTCAAAAAAGCTCTATTTTGAATAAAATGAAAATAAAAACATTCAGCGGGGCTAAATTGAACTGTGATTGGCTGAATCTGAAATGATCTCCATTTTATATAAATATTTATTTCCAGCTTAATAGGAACGAACTTCTGTTGACTACTGTACATTGTGACCCGGTAATGGATTTTTGAAGTTTCTCTCATCAAATTATTTTCATTTATGAACAAAATATTATTTCAATGGCAATTAACATTCAAATTAATACAGAAAAAAAATGATACTGAATATTTAGTAAATATATACGAATAGTAATATTTTTTAATTATAATTATTATTATTATTATTATTATTATTATTATTATTATTATTATTATTATTATTATTATTATTATTATTATTATTATTATTATTATTATTATTATATTATATTATTATTATTATTTATTATTATTATTATTATTATTATTATTATTATTATTATTATTATTATATTATTATTATTATTATATATTATTATTATTATTATTATTATTATTATTATTATTATTATTATTATTATTATTATTATTATTTTCTTTTTTAATATGTATTTAAATAAACAATTTAAAGTTAATATATATATATATATATAATATATATATATATATATATATATATATATATATATATATATATATATATATATATATATATATATATATATATATATATATATATATATATATATATATATATATATATATATATATATATATATTAAGGAGTCAGCAACTAAAGGTCAAATTAAGGAAAGACTTATAAAGTTTGCTCGATTAACGTCTTCTTGAGACATATTTCTCGTTGCTTCGAAGAATTACGAGACGAATCTTAATTAATTCTTGAACTTTTATTCACACATTCATACATACATGAATGCATACACACATATTATATATATACATATATATATATATATATATATATATATATATATATATATATATATATATATATATATATATATATATATATATATATATATATATATATATATATATATATATATATTTATATTATATATTTGCTGTTGCCATGGATATATCGAAAGCTTTGGATGGAGTGTGGCACAAAGCTCTAATTTCTAAACTTCCCTCTTTCGATATCTATCCTTCTCTCTGTGACCTTCTTTCTGATTTCCTTTCTGGTCGTTCTATAGCAGCTGTTATAGACTGGCTACCGTTCATCCTTTAAACCTATTAACAGTGGTGTTTCTCAGGGTTCTGTCCTATACCCAACACTTTTTCTACTTTTCATTAATTCTCTCTATTACTTCATATCCCATTCACTCAAATGCTGAAGATTCCACCCTTCTTTACTACTTCCAGTTTGAAAAACGTCTTTCTCAGCAACAGTTATAGACGCAAGGAGGGTAGTCTTGGAGAAACTAACGTCTGATCTTTCACGTATTTCAAATTGGGGCAGAGAAAACATGGTCGTTTTCAATGCCTCAAAAACTCAGTTTCTTCATTTCAATTCTCGACACAATCTTCCATACAACAACAGTGATATCTTTTTCGGAAACACACAAAAATAAAATAATATTAAAATTTTTTTAAAAATATTCTCGGCGTTTCCTTTTCTCGTGATCTTTCTTGAAAAGATCACATAACTTCTGAACAAACTTCCAAGAAGTTGGGAGTTCTAAGGCGCCTTTAGAATTTCTTCACACTATCCCAGTTGCTTTTTATTTATAGGAGTGTTGTTCTCCCCTGTATGGAGTACGCCTCACACATTTGGAGATGTTCCACTCATACAGTCCTCTTTGAGAAGGTGGAGTGTAGGGCTTTTCGTCTCATCAACTCTCCCGCTCTCACAAATTCTCTCCAGTTTCTTTCTGCCCGTCGAATTGTTGCGTCACTCTCTATGCTATCTCTATTACAATGGACACTGCTTTTCTAAATTCTCCCGTAGCATACCTCCTGTAATGAGAAGAGCTCGTGCAACAAGTTTTTCTAAACATTCTCATCCTTTTTCTGTCCAACTCTTTGACTTCAGATTTAACCGCTATGCTCAATCTTACATGTACTCTACTGGTAAAGTTTAGATAGAACATATTCCCTTTATCTGTTTTCCCGGCTTCCTTTGACTTGCACACTTTCAAATGCCGTGTATCTGGACCTGGTGAAATTTGGTAGTCGTCCGGCCTTTGCCACCGGAGTAATATATATATATATAATATATATATATATATATATATATATATATATATATATATATATATATATATATATATATATATATATATATATATATATATATATATATATATATTAGAGGTTGGTTGCTCCAAGGCTAACCTAATTGAGTCAATTAACTGCTGTTGGGAGGAAGACTTTCAAATTGAAAGGAGTAATGAAAGGTGGAGTAATCGGTATAGAAGTGAATATGAAATGAAATAACAGAGAGAAGGTGAAATAACAAAGAGAGCTTTAATGAAAAGTAGAAAAAGTGTTGGGGATAGGACAGATCCTTGAGGAACACTTCTATTAATAGATTTAAATGGTGAACCGTGGCCGCCTACAAAGTTGCCATATAACGACCAGAAAGGAAATCAGAGAGAAGGTCACAGAGAGAAGGATAGATTCTAAGAGAGTAAAGTTTAGAAATCAAAGCTTTGTGCCAGACTCTATTGAAAGCTTTCGATACGTACATAAAAAGATTCACCGAAATCCCGAAAAGTGGAGGACCATGGGTCAGAGAGAAGGGAAAGATCATCAGTGGATCGTTTTTTACGAAAGCCATACCGGCAATCAGAGATTAGATTTGAGGAATTCAGATTTTTTCCTAATCTTATTGTTAAGGTTAGATTCGAAAGCTTAAGAAATAAAGGGGCTTAAAGGAATGGGATGGAAGTTAGATAGTTGAGAGGGACTCATCTTTTTCAGAACAGGTAGATTGAGCTCCCGTTTCCAGCAAGAAGAGAAGGTTGAAATAGAATGTCAAAGACGAAATATTTACCTAAGTCATGGTGCAAACTCGGAAGTACAAGTTTTGAGAACCACAAGTGGGATACTATCAGGACCGTACGCCTTCTTAGTGTTAAGCTCAAAGACAGTAGAAATGACATCTTTGGAAGAGATTACAATTTCAGGAATAAATGAGATGGAGAGGGTTGAAGGAGTAGGTACAGCTCTGGAATAGTCAAAAGTTGAATTTGAGGCAAAAGTTTGAACTAAGAGTTCAGCTTTAAGGGAAGAAAGTCAATGCGGCAGTCATACCGTTAAACGATACTGTAAGAGAGAAAGAGTAAGAAGCAAAGTTAGAGTTGACATTTTTTGTAAATGTCAGTAAGGGCGTGATGAAGGAAAAACAGAAAGAATATTGCATTTCCGACGCAGAAGTAAGTTTTTGGTGTTCAGTAGAATAGATTTTGCAAGATTCCGGAATGAAATAAGAGTTGCATGAGTTTGTGGAGTTTTGAAGACGAAGGTAGTCCCTGAAGGTAGCATCCCTATTGCGGATACAAGAAAACTAGCAGAGTTAAACCAAGGTTTGTTAGGTTTACTAAAAGGGAAAGAATATAGAATATAAGCCTCCATACAGGAGTGAATCACCTCGGTTATCACTCTCATGAAAACAATAATCATTCCATTTGAAAGAAGAAAAGTGCAACTGCAAGTCAGACCAGTTTGTGGCACCAAAATGCCACAAACGTCTCCTCCCTGAAGGCGAGGGCCGTTCTTGCAGAAGACTTGAGAGGACAGAACAAGAAACGGAGGTAAGAAGGTGATCGGATAAAAATAGAGGAGGAAAGAGTTTAACAGTGTAAGGAGAAGGATAAGAGGTTGAAAGATCAAAAGTGTGTTGGGTTCAACACCAAGACGGTCAGGAATACGGATAAGGAGATGTAAAAACAACTCAAGATTTTCTGGATAGAAAATTGTTAGGAGAGTTCACCAGCTGGGTCATGAGAACTAGATGAAAGCCATTGGCGGTGGTGAACATGAAATCACTTAAAATGATGATTCCAGAGAAAGGAGAAGAAGAAAGAATGTGTTCTATTTTGGAATTAAGATAGTTGAAGAATTTTATATAGTGCGTAGAGTTAGGAGATAAGTAAACAGAACAAATGAATTTCATCATATAGTTGCAAGAAAGCATAAGCTTTAAAGTTGATAATTGGGAAGACTTCAAATTAGATACACGAAGGCAGACAACATCGTTGCTCTCATATGCGCAAGATCCGCCTTTGACTGAAAATTAAGAATATAGACAGTATGTGGAAACAGAGTAGGATTTGCTGTCAGAGCACTCAAACACCTGAGTAGTTTCAGTTAATAACAAGAGATGAAGTCTAGAAGAAGAGAGCTTGTGTTCGTCAAAGTCGATATTAGATATGAAACCGCGAATGTTGCAGAAAATAATGAAAAAAGATGACCGTGCACCAAGGCAAGCCGGCATCAAGGTCTTAATGTTACCAACCCCATCACCGGACGTTACCAATTCCCAAGTAGTGATGGAGAAAGGGGTGGATGAGGGGCATTGTTTGGATGCCACTTCTCCAAGAATCTCCGAAAAAGCTTTTTGTTTCTATATTTTGTTCTTATTTAAAGGTAATATACGAGTATGCGGTTGCAAAATTTGTGGGAACATGTGAAGGAAGGAGAAGCGGGAGCGGTGTGGGTGTATAAACACTCCAGTATGAGACGAGGGCAAATAGAGACCCTTTGAGAAGGCTAGGAACGAACCAAATGGTTATATAGTGAAACGGAATGGTATAGCCCACTCTATAACTCCTCGAGATAAACCCAGTGTGGGTGTGCTTTCATCTCTTCGAATGGCGATATATGTATATATGTATATATATATATATATATATATATATATATATATATATATATATATATATATATATATATATATATATATATATATATATATATATATATATATATATATATATATATATATATATATATATATATATATATATATATATATATATATATATATATATATATATATATATATATATATATATATATATATATATATATATATATATATATATATATATATATATATATATATATATATATATATATATATATATATATATATATATATATATATATATATATATATATATATATATATATATATATATATATATATATATATATATATATATATATATATATATATATATATATATATATATATATATATATATATATATATATATATATATATATATATATATATATATATATATATATATATATGAGTGAAAGGAAGTGAAAAAGAAAATTATAGACCAAGCTTAACAAAACTTTTATGAAATTATATATACAGTACAATGTAAAAAAAATTTCTGAAATATGTATATTTTACCTTTATATTCAAATTGACTATATATATATATATATATATATATATATATATATATATATATATATATATATATATATATATATATATATATATATATATATATATATATATATATATATATATATATATATATATATATATATATATATATATATATATATATATATATATATATATAATATATATATATATATATATATATATATATATATATATATATATATATATATATATATATATATATATATATATATATATATATATATATATATATATATATATATATATATATATATATATATATATATATATATATATATATATATATATATATATATACACTTTAGGCATTATGTTTGTGTGGAGCTATCCTCTTTAAGACAGTATCAGCGACAATGGCTTAATAACCATAAAAGTTATTACGTGTGACAAGGATTCAAGGAAAAAGCGAGCAAAGAAAGTCCAAATGAGAAGGGAAAAAGGTGAGGAAAATGGAAAGTGTCCATAAAATCCAGTCTTACTTCTAGCTTGAGGAAATATGGGAAAATCTGCGTAACATGACATGCTATGGAGATATGTTTTAAAAGCAGATTACCATGACAAAAATACATTGCTATTGTATTAAATTTTATAGGTTTGTGAAAAACTGTATTAAGATATATATATATATATATATATATATATATATATATATATATATATATATATATATATATATATATATATATATATATATATATATATATATATATATATATATATATTATATATATATAAGACTACATATTTTACCAGGCAGAACGGGAGAAGCTTATGTTAAACCAGTAAATACCGTTGTGATTCCATATTGTGAATCTAGAGCTACTTTAAAATTTACTATTTCCACAATTTGTGATGTACTGTACATATAAGTTTTAGTTTTCTGATAAGATTACAAACAATTTAATCCATAACAATAATACAGTTGGCGAAAGGCAGTGCGGAGTTTACTCTGTCCCTTGTTCTACATGTGCTACCTCTTTTTATGGGGAAACGCTAAATTCGCTACAGTTTCGAATAGATCAGCACAAAGCTGATGTAAAAAGATGTAATGTCAGCAACGCCATATTTATGCACATTACAGCACAACATAGAATTGGATTCGAAGATGTTAAATTTGTTTTTGTGTCTAAATCTAAGCCTCTTAGTAGTTTAATAGAATCATTTTTTATAGAAACCCTACCGAATTTTGATATATCCACTGGATTTTTTGAGGTTGACAATGTCTTAATAAAATTCCTCCGGAATATTTTTAAAACACAAAATACTCTAAATTGCAGCTAGTTTTTTCTGTTTCTGGCTACCTAGATGTGACATCGCGCTTCTCTTTGCTTACTTTCTCTCATTTTTCTTTTGCTGTTGTCCTGATGAGGGAGACAGGAAATGAGTCTCTGAAACTGTTGCCATTTTCTTTTTGTTTTTAATCCTCTGTTGTTGATAATTTTTTTATCTTCAATGTTAACATGCTTTTAGTGTTTTATTATTTATACTATATATATATATATATATATATATATATATATATATATATATATATATATATATATATATATATATATATATATATATATATATATATATATATATGTATATATATAATCTTTAACGTTCCTGTAATGCTGAGAAGAAATGCATTTTGGGAGTACTTTAAGCAGCACAGGACGGAGATGGGAATTGCATTTGGTCAACTGAAGTCATGCAGAGATGCGTCAACCGAGAACATCAAGTTCAAATTATTATTGGAAGATGAAAAAGAAGATGTTTCCGAATCTGGCTCGCGTTGCTCAACGTTTCCTCTCGTCAACACTGAGTACCTTTTCATCTGAATGACAATTCAAAGTTGGTAACGCATGATAACTGACACACACTCTCGATTGCTGCCACAGAAAGCAGAGATGCTCATCGGATTAAATTACAATGTTCGCACAGTGGGCATTAGCACTTTCTCATTCCTCAAGGAGCAAAGGGAATTCAAAAACAAACACACAGACACAGGACATGAATATCAATTGGCTGTAGAGCTCGACATATTACCGCAGAGAAGTGGCAGCGAAGACAACGACTTCGCGATGAAGGAGACTAACTAAAAGGAGAAATGGAATATTAGTATTAATAAACTAAAATTAATCTTATTAAAAAGAATTTTATTAACGTTAACTTCATTAAAATTTATGTAAAGCAGCTTTTGCATTCCAAACAGCACAGCACAAATTTTGATTGCGGGTTAGTAATTATAGTAATATCACATGTTTTAATTTCATTATAAAAATAAAAAAAGCGTGCAGCTTTACCTCTATCAGGCGATTCCCAGTGTGTGGACCTGGGTTTGCCACTATTGTAAATAGTGACCGTGGACAGACGAAGCCTATACATTAATAAGCGATTCAATACCCCAATTTCGATTCCAATCCCGGTCCCGATCCCGATCCCGATCCTTGATCCCGATCCCGATCCCAGTCCCGAATAATATTCGATCCGGTACGATCACTGATATATATATATATATATATATATATATATATATATATATATATATATATATATATATATATATATATATATATATATATATATATATATATATATATATATATATATATATATATATATATATATATATATATATAATATTGAAAAAGAGATTTTTGCTAATGGGTTGCAAGTAATAATCCATTTTTAACAAAAGGACAGTCCAATATTTTATCAATTTTAAAAAATGAAACAGAAAACACATTGAATATTGGTATCGATTAAGTTCCACAAAGCAATGCGATGTCTCGTAATTCATTTCAAAAATAGACGTAAAATATAATAAACAAATTTAAAAGACCACCAATAAAGAACAAAGAAAGAAAATAAAGTGCATAAAAAGCAATATATATATATATATATATATATATATATATATATATATATATATATATATATATATATATATATATATATATATATATATATATATATATATATATATATATATATATATATATATATATATATATTCTGATGGGCAAAGACAAGAGGACTGCCAATTCCATCAGAGTTGGGAAAATACCGGAACCTGGTCTTTAAAGGCCGACATGTCCAGATACACGGCGTTTAAAAGTGTTCAAGTCAAAGGAAGTTGGAGAAAATAGATAAGGGGAGTGTGTTCCAGACTTTAGCAGCATGGTACAAGTAAAATTGAGCATAAAATTAAGTCTGGGGTCAGTGAACTGAACAGAAAAGATAGAGAGGCGAATAACACCTCTATAAAGAGCAAACAACTGAGGTTGTGTGAAGAAATTTTGAAAGCACCTCAGAACACCCAATCTCTTAGAGCTTGTTTAGTAAGAGAAGTAATGTGATCCTTCCATGAAAGATCACGAAAAAAAGAAACACCAAGAATATTAAGGAAAGAAAAGGTTTGAGTTGAGTGTTTTCTAAGAAGATGTCATTGTTTTTTGGAGGGTTGTGTCGTGTATTGGATTTAAGGAACTGACTTTTGAAGACATTGAAAACAGCCATGTTTTTTTCCACAATTTGAAATAATAGAAAGATCAATAGTGAGTTGCTCCAAGGCCACTGTTCTATAGTCAAATAACTGTTGTTGGGAGGGGCTTCTTTCAAACTGAAGGGAGTAAAGATAGATGAAGTCATCAGCAAAGAAAAAAGATCAGAGATTAGTTGTTCCAAGCTACCGTTCTGGGGCGTCTATCAAACTGAAAGGAGAAATGAAGGGTGGAATCATAAGCATAGGAGTGGATAGGTAATGAAGTATTAGAGAGAAGGTCATTAATGAATAATAGAATAAGTGTTGGGGAGAGGAAAGAACTCTGAGGAACACCACTTTTAATAGATTTAAAAGATGAAAGGTGGCCGTCTACAGTACCTGCTCTAGAATGACCGGAATGAAAATCAGAAGAAGGATAGATTCCAAAAAATGAGAAATTTAGATATCAAAGCCTTGTTCCAGACTATATCTAAGGCTTCGATTTGTCAAGGGCAACAGCAAAAGATTCACTGAAATTCCTAAGAGCAAAGCACCAGGAGTCAGACAGACGTTCAGAGATAAGATATGAAGAATTGAGAGGTTTCCAAATCTTCTTGTTTGATAGATTCGAAAACTTTAGGAAGAACGGAGGTTAAAGATATGGGACAGTAGTTGGAGAACTGAGAGTGGTCCTCCTCTCTTCGGCACAGACTGAATGAGCTCACGTTTCTAGCAAGAAGGGAAGGTTGAAATATTATTACCAAAGGAAATTACAATCTCAGAAACACAAGTTTTGAGAACCACAGGAGGAATACCTTCAGGACATCAGCACCGTACGACTTAGTGTTGTGATCTGAGAGAACAGAAAAACATCTATAGAAGAAATTACAATTTTAAGCATATATGAGTTAGAAGGTGTTAAAAAGGAATAGATCCGAAATCGTCTAAGATTGAATTAGAGGAAAAAGTTTGACCGAAGAGTTCAGCTTTAGAAGAAGTCAAACCGGCATTTGTGCTGTGATAATATACTAGAGGAGAGAAAGAGGAAAGAAACAAAGTTAAAGTTGACATTTTTTGCAAAATGACAGGAAGAGCACGAAGAAGAGGAACCAGTAAGATTATTGCATTTTCTACGGAGAAAAGAGTTTTTGATGTTGCGGAGAATAGATTTTATCCGATTTCGGGATGAAATATAAGTAGAGTTAGTTTCTTGAGCTTGAAGGTAACGGTAATCTCTGAAGGATACATCTCTGCGGGGAACAGTAAGAAAACAAGCAGAGATAAAAGAAGGTTTTTTAGGTTTAGTAGAAATGAATGGATGTACGCCTCCATGCCAGATAGAATCACATTGTTAACGCCCTCTGCACGCTCCAAGGGCCCCCTCCCTCGGAAGCAATAATCATTCCACCGGAAATTAAAGAGGTACGATCACAAGTCCGATCGGCATGCGGCACCGAAATGCCACAAACATTTCCTCTCAATAGGAGAGAGAGTCTTTCTTGCGGAAGTATTGAAAAGAAAGACGAGAATACACAAATAAGGAGGTGATCGGAGGAGCCCAGAAGTGGATAAAGTTTGACAGTGTAAAGTGAAGGATAAGAAGTTAGAAAAAGGTCCAGAATGTTGGTTCATCTCCAAGGTGATTAAGATTGCAAGTGGAGAGCTGCACCAACTACCCAAAGTCATTTTTGATAGATAAATGGAAGACACGTTCACAGGTTGTATCATGAGAACAAGAAAAATGTCATTGGCTGTGGTAAATATTGAAATCACCAAATATGATGATTTCAGAGAAAGGAGAATAGAGAATTTTTCTTTTTTTTTTTACACATCACCACCACTCACGGGCAGAGCCCCATTCAAGGAGGGGGTGTTAAAAGAATAAAAATGAAAGTAAAAGAGCACAAATCCAAAAAATAAAAAACCACCTCTACAGTACTCACCTAACGCAAATTCCTTACGTGGGCGCAGACGCGGATTTTAAAGAAATTGAGATTAAATGTGGAGGAAAATACAGAAGATGGAAGAGAGTTCCACAAAACAGAGGTGGCAGGAAAGAAAGAGGCACCACAGCGGACAAGCCTGGAGTTGCCTATGTCCACGCAAAATTGATGCGCGGACATTGCACCCCTTGTGCTACGAGGACGCCGTAAAGGTGGAGGAAAACGGGTGGATAGTTCCCTCGAGCATTTGCCGCTGTAATACCTATAGAAAAGAGACAAGGCACCAACATCACGTCTCAAAGATAAAGAGTCAAGAGAATTAAAAAGAGCGGGACAGTTTATAAGTCTATTGCCTTTGACTCAACCCTATCCAAAAGACGAGTGAAACCTGAACCACCCCAGATATGAGAGAAGTACTCCAAACAAGGGTGGATGAGACCCTTGTATAATTGGAGTAACTGCGAGGAAGAAAAAAAATCTCGCAGTCTAAGCAGAACTCCCAGCTTCTTTGAAGCCGCCCTAGCAACCATTGTGATATGAGGTTTCCAAGACATTTTTTTGTTTATGTGAAGGCCAAGGATGTTTATATTGTCAACAGGAGAGATGGGAGAACTATCGAAAGAAATAGAAAAGTTACGAGGTGTCTTTGAGAGGGAGATTTCTAGAAGTTGTTTTTAAAGAGTTGAATTTCACAAGGTTGAGACGACCCCACTGGGAAATGTACTCTTTTTGGAGTTTAGATAGTTTAAAAATTTAGGAGAGTAAGTAGAATTAGTAGATAAATTGATTCTTAGAATGGCAAAAGAGCTTAAGCCACAAGGTAGAAAATTAGGAAGATTCCAAATTAGAGACAAAAGAACAAACAACATCGTTGCGCACGTATGCACAACAACCGCCTTTGTCTGAAAATTGGGGATGGAGACAGTATGAGGATAAAGAGTAGGGTTTGCTGTTAGTGCATTCAAGCACATAAGTTTCGATAAAAAACAAGAAGTGAGGTCTAGATGAATAGAGGTTGTGTTCAACAAAGTAGAAATTTCATTGAAGACCGCGAATGTTGCAAAAATTAATGAAAAAATAGACCGTGCATCTGGGAAAGCCGGCTACAAAGTCCTGGTGGAACCAACCTCATCACAGGAGGCAATTAACTCTGAAGTGGTCATTCAGTAAGAGGATATGAGAGGCTATTATTAAAAGCCGCCACTCCGACCTTCTCCGAGGCTACTGTGGTCGATGACATATATATATATATATATATATATATATATATATATATATATATATATATATATATATATATATATATATATATATATATATATATATATATATATATATATATATATATATTATATATATATATATATTATAATAATATAATATAAAATCGACCACAAAATAATAATAATAATAATAATAATAATAATATATATATATATATATATATATATATATATATATATATATATATATATATATATATATATATATATATATATATATATATATATATATATATATATATATATATATATGTTAAAGAATGTATGTTTTTAATAGTCTTTATTGTGCATGAAAAATTTTGTGTACAAGAATGTGGAGATGAGCTCTAAAGGATGCGACTATTGGGCAAAGGAGTGAAATGGAAAGAACCATCAACACCCCATATACCCATTGGGGGTTATATTTTCGCCTCGGGCTATTATTATATATATATATATATATATATATATATATATATATATATATATATATATATATATATATATATATATATATATATATATATATATATATATATATATATATATATATATATATATATACGAGAAAAATTGCTGGACTAAAATGCTTGTGTGCTTTCTCCTTTAAACGTCATCTGTTTCTTCAAACTTCAAATAACGATAAAAGCAAATATTTTAAGTTTTTTTTCTAGACTTAAGAAAAATTATATGCTTTTGCTTTCAACACTCTATTATATATATATATATATATATATATATATATATATATATATATATATATATATATATATATATATATATATATATATATATATATATATATATATATATATATATATATATATATATATATATATATATATATATATATATGAGACAGAAATAGAAACTTTTAGTAATAATATTTTTCTAGACCAGAAGCTATTAATAGTAATAATTACCTTTTTTCATTTTAACCAAAATTGTTTATAAAACTATCTTACACCAATGTTCAACGTATTAAGAAAATCGAAAAATATTTTTGAAAAATTTTCTGAACAAATTTCAAAAAATCTCCTACAAGAAGTCTTTCAAAGTATGCAATAGAATACCTGATTAGCTAAATAGTCTTAAGTGAAGCTCATGAAGATATATGATAAGAGCCTCTATGCTACGCTTGCGGATGTGGAGAAGTGATTTAGGTAAGTGATCTAATTTAAGTTCCTCTCACTCTAAATTTAAACTGAAAATTATGGCTTAAATATATATATATATATATATATATATATATATATATATATATATATATATATATATATATATATATATATATATATATATATATATATATATATATATATATATATATATGACCATGATCCGATATTTCCCAACTCCGGTGGAATTTGGTAGAACTCTGGCCTTTGCCCACCGGATCATATATATATATATATATATATATATATATATATATATATATATATATATATATATATATATATATATATATATATATATATATATATATATATATATATATATATATATATATATATATATATATATATATATTATTTTTATATATATATATATATATATATATATATATATATATATATATATATATATATATATATATATATATATATATATATATATATATATATATATATATATATATCCATCAGTACATTTTGAAGAAAACTGCACGACACGAACGGCTGCTTGATGACCTTCCACTGATCCACTTCTCAGTAGGATGTATATGATTATCCGATGGACATTTGAACTGTATCATGGAAACTGGACAATATCGCAAGGAATGATCTGGATTTGCTTCTAAAATTAATATTTACCGTAAATCTAAGAAGCTATTATGTATTCGATATTATTATATATTGCGAATCAGCACTTGACATTGGTGGATAAGACCCATGTTGCATTTGACTACTGTTAGCTACAACTACTAAAAGCACAGTAATTAGTTTTTTTTTATAATTATTATCATTATTATTATTATTATTATTATTATTATTATTATTATTATTATTATTATTATTATTATTATTATTATTATTATTATTATTATTACTATTATTATTATGAGTTTTTATCGCTATTTAAATTAATTATTATTATGATTATTATTATTATTATTATTATGATTATAATGATTATTATTATTTTTATTATTATTATTTTTATTCATATTATTATCATTATTATTAAAAAAATTTCTTTAACAGAAGTAAAAATAAAATATCCTAGTGAAAAAAGTACTTATATAAATTACATTATTATTTTGAATTAAACTGTTTTTCCTAAAAGACAAAATGAGAAATTTTTCCATTTAGTCTTTTTAGAAAGAAGCAATTAATTCCATTACTCAAAAAAATATATCCCTAAGTGAGGAGAAGTGTTTCATTCTATCGACCCTTTGGTTCAAAATGTCCAATTTAGAAGGAAGGGTTTACCGATCCACAGCTTTGCTCCATGAGCGTTTCCTCTGCAGGATTCTTTCCAATACTTAGAAAACCCCTGTCTGAGTTCAAATACTCCCATTCTGTAGAAGTATTTTACGTGAAATTTCACTTATACTAAATATACTTATATATATATATATATATATATATATATATATATATATATATATATATATATATATATATATATATATATATATATATATATATATATATATATATATATATATATATATATATATATATATATATATATATATATATATATATATATATATATATATATATATATATATATATATATATATATATATATATATATATATATATATATATATATATATATATATATATATATATATATATATATATATATATATATATATATATATATATATATATATATATATAACGACCATTATTTTCAAAGTCTTCTTTTCTTTAAAATATTTCTCCTCTGAACTTTAGGCACCACTTTCGGGCAGTAAAAAATTATTTCCTGAAAATTGACTCTTTAAATTTTAAATTAATTATAATTTAAAAAAAAAAAAAAAATCAGGACCAAAAAGTTCAAATATGACATTAAAAACATCTTTATCTTCTTTTCTAAAAGTTTTTTTTCATAAGAAGAAAGAAGAAATTTTCAAATCAAGTCTCCATTGGCAGAAGAAACATTTGGTTTTGGCAATACCATATTTTATTATTATTATTATTATTATTATTATTATTATTATTATTATTATTATTATTATTATTATTATTATTATTATTATTATTTATTATTATTATTATTATTATTATTATTATTATTATTATTATTATTATTATTATTATTATTATTATTATTATTATTATTATTATTATTATTATTATTATTATTATTATTATTATTATTATTATTATTATTATTTTTATTATTATTATTATTATTATCATTATTGATATTATTATTATGTTACTAATAATATTATCATGATCATTATTATTGGTTTTATTTTACTATTTTACAACTAATTTTATTATTAAATTTGATGTTTATGCCTTGTGCTATGTATCTATACATAAACTATCTATACATATACATATATGTATCTATACATATACAAGTTTTGATGCATACATCTCATATATAATAAAATACATGCTTTATATCATATATTTGGTCTCATAGGAAGAACTCGTCACCACAAATACCATTTTATGTTAATAAAGAAAACCAAACTTTTAATGATGCATTTGTATTATTATTTAGCAGATTTTTTCAAAATTTTCTTTTTTGCTTAACTGATAAAAGTTTTCATTATCATTATTATTTTGTTTTATTATTATTATTATTATTATTATTATTATTATTATTATTATTATTATTATTATTATTATTATTATTATTATTATTATTTTTATTATTATATGTTACAATTTTTCTTCCATTTTCCAAAGATTTTTTATTCTTCTATTTGCTGACCGGTTTCGTCCGCCAACTTTGGAAATCATCAGAGCCTGAATTCTAGAAGACGAATAATTTATTTTAAACCTCTAAGCCAAAAGTTAATTAATATTATAAATTTTGAGAAATTATGATTATTATGATTATTATTATTATTATTATTATTATTATTATTATTATTATTATTATTATTATTATTATTATTATTATTATCATCATCATCATTATTGGCTTCGCTTATTCAGAGGTTCCTTCTCCGGCTCGATTCACTGAAGAAAGTAATGAAGTTTTCATGGTCCAGGCTCTTGTCAAATTTCCTGGAAATGTAAAGCTAACAAATTTGCTATCATTTCTGACACAACTAAGATTTTACTTCCCTTTACTTCTAGTGAACGAGAGTTTTCGGCAAACGACTTCAACTCCCTTAATCGACAGGTGTCTCCTACGTATTGGCAAGATTTTTTTTTCATTTCCTATATTTTATTCATGGAAGTGCAATTACAATTTTACAATGTTTAGTAGGTTCTATACTACTAAATATTAATAATTTATTAGCAGTACATTTCTCTGAAAAGGGGCTTCTAAGGGGATACTCATTGGTGATCATTGAGCCCCAAAGTTAGTCGATAAATAGTTCATCAATTTATTTTAATAACCATTAAAAATATAAATATGATGCATATAATATCACAAACAATAATAATAATACATAAAATAGGAAAGAAAAAGCGATAATAATAACGATTATAACAAAACTAATACTAACAAGAAATGTTAAGTCATGATAAAAAAAATTCAGAAATATTGGTAATATTTTTTTTTTTTTTTTTTTTTTGATCTTTAATCTTTAATCATTTTACAGTAACAAAATTCCAGTAAACAATCCATCGTATACTTAATATGAATTGATAAACAACTTAAAAAAGGGTTCTGAGGGGTGAATTCGTGGTCTGAGCTCAATAATAATAATAATAATAATAATAATGATAATAATAATAATAATAATAATAATAATAATAATAATAATAATAATAATAATAATATTAATAAAAATAATAAAAATAATGATAATAATAATGATAATATTATTAATAATAAATAATAAAACAAAATAATAAAAAAAAATAAAAAAAATAAATAATAAAAATAATAATAATGATAATAATAATAATAATAATAATAATAATAATAATAATAATAATAATAATAATAATAATAATAATGATGATGAGAACAAGAACGATGACTATAGTAATAATGAAGACAATAATAATAACAATAATAAAAATAATAATAATAATAGTAGTAATAGATATAATAATAAAAGGAACAGGATTTTGGTATTTATTCTACAACTAGTTTCAGTAATAGAAATACAATTAAAGACATTTATAATAATATAGCTAGTAATAATAAAATAATAATAATAATAATAATAATAATAATAATAATAATAATAATAATAATAATAATAATAATAATAATAATAACAATAGTTGTAAAAATAATAAAAATAGTAATTATAATAATAAATAACAATAGAAACAATAATGATAATAATAATAATGATAATAATAATAATAATAATGATAATAATAATAATAATAATAATAATAATAATAATAATAATAATAATAATAATAATAATAATAATAATAATAATAATAATATAATCATAATAATAAAATTAAAAGAGATAAAGATTAATATAATTAATTAATACTGATTAACATAATTCTTTTTGATTTTGCGAATAAAAACTTTCAATGCATTTTCGCTTTAATTCTCTCGATAGTTTTTATTAAAAAAAGCTTCGCTGATTTATAGGTCACTGACTGTCTAGATTTTTCTAATCGATAGAAAGGAGGATTAACACGTGAGATATTTCACAATTTTAAAGGCTTATGTCTTCGAATTTGGTTGTTATGAAAGCTAGATTTTAATTTAGAAGTTGCCAGCATTATTATAATCTGAAATTTTATGTTGTTGCTTTAAAAGGGATAGATCTAGTAAGTGATGAAACTGCAAAAATTTTTGTTTTTTAAATAAAGGTGAGGGAGCTGTATGGTATTTCTAGCAACTCATTTAT
>SEYY01022809.1:30000-32500 GCA_009176605.1 Armadillidium nasatum | reverse complement strand
AATAAAGAGTGTGTGATAGGCTGTATGTCATGGGAGTATAGGGTGGGTGATTGGTTGTAGTATAGGAGTAGAGGGTGAGTGATAAGTTCTAGTCATGGAAGTAGAGGGTGGGTAATAGGTTGTAGTCATACAAGTAGAGGGTGGCTTATTTTTGTAGTCATGGGTGTAGATAGTGGGTGATATGTTGTAATCATGGAAGTAGAGGGTGGGTGATAGGTTGTAGTCATGGGAGTAGAGGGTGGATGATAGGTTTAAGACCCTGAAACTTCTCTACTCAGCTAATATCTCCTTACTCCTTAATTGTATATCCCTTAAATAGTATTTTACTTTAACAAAGAAATTTATTGCTATCGTAAATTCATATTATCATCATTTACATATTTCGTTTAATGAAGATGTTAATTAACAACTCCAACGTGAAAGAAATCATCAAAAAGGTGTCAAGAACTTTGATTTTATGTTACGTATGTTTGCAATTTCTACCTTTTTTTGTTGCTTCACATTTTGTTAGACGTAGGTTGAAAGATATGAAATTTAACTCCAAAAATTTAACAGAATTCCAATTTTGAAATTTTAAATTATCAAAAACATCGTAAACAAATTTTTTTTCTTTTCAAAATAGATTATTTAAAAATATAAATTTAGTTGTTAAATTATGTCCTTTATAATAGTTAAATATTAATTTTGAAATCCTCTGAATTCCTGCAAAATATTTATTTTTCTGTTTTTTAAGAGTCCTTTGTTATTTTAACTCTAAAATTGAAAATAATAAGAATAATAATAATAATAATAATAATAATAATAATAATAATAATAATAATAATAATAATAATAATAATAATAATAATAATAATAATAATAATAATAATAATAATAATAATAATTATAATAATAATAATAATAATAATAATAACAGGTACAAGCGAATCAAAGTCATTATTAATGCATAATTTTATAATATGCAACATGGATATATTAACTAGCAGACTATTTCAATGCGTATACAAGGAAATTATATTTAAAAAAAATATATTTCTTCTGAGGGCTGAAAATAACAATCGTTTCCTACTAGGCTCAGAAGTATGGCATTTATATTTATTAGTAGCAGCATAATACTAGTATGTTACATTATTGAGAAATTTGACGAATTAGATATAAATTTCATAATTTTCAACTACCTTATGTTTCATAAAGGTCTCAAGCAAAGTTAAGAGGGTACAACTTACACAAAGTATATTTTCTGCCATAATATTCGTTAGATCGCAGCACTGCAATAAAAGCAAACAGATTGTAACCATGGAAAACACAAAATTATGCGCCAGTTGCATTAGAGTTTTCATTCCATTGTCTTGTGTTAGCATGTCTTTTTCCAAATATTAATTATTGTTGATACACTTTATGCTTATAAATTATATAAATGAGAGATAGAGGAGTTTAAAATAAAATTCCCTTAGTCTGCTTTTCCACACAAGTCGATAATTTAGAGTGAGAAGGTCTACGCAAAATTGAAAGAGCGTAGGCTGATCTCTCTGTTGATTACTGACTTTTTTGCTAATATTTCTCAGAATTTATCACGCTCACCCTTAAAATCTCTGTAATTGACACTTCCAACAATTTGTCGTATAATTTAATGTCATGCGAAAGAACGATACTTATGGTTTCAACATGATAGCCAGATCAACATTATCGCCAATGAAACAATAACCATGGTGTAGGAATATTTTAGTGATATTTTGAATTCCAAATCTTTGTGGTTTCTAAAATCTCCAGATTATTTACTTTGGAGATATCCGAAAGGTTTTATATTTCCCAAACTATTCCTATGCACTTGAAGACTTGAAGGTTAAATTAAATCTTAAATTTATCTATTTATTTATTATTATTTGACCGATTGAACTTCATTTTTAAAGTTATATGCATTTTTTTCCCGAAGTTCTCAGTGTATTTCGAAGTTTTTTTCTTAGTCTATAACGGTTTGAAAGTTATTTGGTCCCAAAGTTGAAAAAAATGAATAGCGGGATCAAACCATTGGTCCACATGAGCTGAAAATTTAACTGAACAATGTTAGCCCCAATTTCTTGCATTAGTAGGAAAAGATTTTTGATATCAGGCTTAGAAAAAAAAGTCAAGAATTAAAATTTTTCTTGAAAAAAAAAAAAATTAAAAAAAAAAATTACCGTTCCGGAAAAAAAAATATTTTAAAAAAACGCTATCTACTAATTTTTTATTTTTGGATATTGTTTAGAGGAGGGATAGATCTACAACTTTTATTTAGTGCATCATTAAAGGTTATTTTGCTTGAAGAATGATATAGCTTCTCAAACATTTAAAAATTTTGAAAATTGGTCAAAAATGGAACTTTTTTGAGGGGCTATATCTCAGAACAAACGAATCGAATCGGTAAAGTTTGGAAAGGAATTTGTAGTCCTATCCCTCCTCTATGCACTCACAAAAATAAAAAATTGTTTTAGTTGTAATTTTTTTAAAAAAATATTTTTGT
>SEYY01022809.1:7500-20000 GCA_009176605.1 Armadillidium nasatum | reverse complement strand
TACTCGTAACTTCCTTTAAAATTTATAATAGAAATCTTCGTTTCAAATACATTTAATTTTTAAAAGTCATTGTTAAAATTTAACAAAAGAAAATTCAATCTGATGATTGTTATCAATATTTTTTCAAAATATATATATATATATATATATATATATATATATATATATATATATATATATATATATATATATATATATATATATATATATATATATATGGCATTATTCAAGATCATTATCCTCAAATATCGATATTTGTAAATATCGATATTTGATTTGATATATCGGGATCGCACCTATCTCTTCGGTCTGCCTACCTGCCTACCTTATTTTAAGTTCTAAGGTTTGTACAAAGTGTAACGTCCACATAATTTTAGTGTTATAGTATTTGCCTTCGGCAAATACTATAACTACATGAGCGACCGGCCGAGGGAGCGTCTGCAATGCATTCACGGCACCGGGCCATGCCTCCACCCTATGGGGATACTTTAGTTCAGTAACCCCCAACACTGTATATATATTTGCTCAGAAAAAAAATATTGCCCATATTAAATAATCGATACTTCATTAAAAAAATCGATACTTCATTCGTTTGAAGATGAGGATACTGATCTTGAATAATACCTATATATATATATATATATATATATATATATATATATATATATATATATATATATATATATATATATATATATATATATATATATATATATATATATATATATATATATATTTACATAGAAATACTGAAGGCGCCTCAAAACACCGAACCTCTAAGAAGCTTAGAAATAGGGTAAGTTTTCAAAGAAAGATCACTAGAAAAAGAAATGCCAAGAATATAAAGAACAACCAGTGTTTGAGTTATGTGCTTTCGAAGATGTTGTAGATGTGTGGAGATTTCTCTGCCCTATTAGAAATTTAATAAAGATCAGAGATATGTTTCCCCAGGGACACCCTCCTAGCATCAATTATTTGCTGCTAAGTTTTCCTAAATGAAAATATTCGTGAAGAGTGGAATCGTTGTACTATATAATATTATATATATATAATATATATATATATATATATATATATATATATATATACTATATATATATATATATATATATATATATATATATATATATATATATATATATATATATATATATATATATATAATATATATATATATATATATATATATATATATATATATATATATATATATATATATATATATATATATATATATATATATATATATATATATATATATAACAGAAGGGTGCTAGGAACCCCTACGGAGGCTACATGGCATTCTGCTGTGGTGCTCCTGGGTTAACGGAGCAACCAGCTAAAGTCAAGCAACGCAAACATGGAAAATTTTTGCGACCAAATTAGCAATAATATGACAGAGAAAATTTTTTTTGCACACCAGGATTCGAACCATTGACAATAACGTCGCTGTTAGACGATGCACAGAAGGCATTTTTTAATGTCTTATATTGCTAATTTGGTCACAACAATTGTTATAGCTATGTCGGCGTTTCGTTGGTTGCTCCTGTAACCCAGAAGAACGCCATGTACCCACAATAGGGGTTCCAAGAACCCTCCAATAGATTCTAATAGGTACCGAGTTGTTAAGTAATTCGAAACAGAAGAGCCAGAAAACTGTTCTACTACGCTTCCCAAACTGTTGTGGCGGCGAAGTTAGATGGTAGATCCTTCTGTATGTTGTCTAACGGTAACACTGTTGTCAATAGTTTCGAATGTTGGTAAAGGAGTTTGTGAGGGAATGTGCGTCGAAGGGATTAAGGGTAAACTCAACAAAGAGTAAAGTGATGAGGATTGGGAGCAGGTACGAGGACAGTAAGAGGGGAGGAATGGGAGGGTGTCGAGGTGGGGAGAGAGAAATTGGAGGAGGTAGAAGAGTTTAAATATCTGGGAATGTTAGTGGAGGGAAAAGGAGGGATGGATGAGGAAATAAAGAATAGAGTGACGGAGGGAATGAAAGTGATGGGGGGACTGAGAGAAGTTTGGAAGAAGGGAAGAATATCAAAGGAAATAAAGGTAAGAATGTTTCGAGAGTATGTGTCTACCATCTGCAATGTATGGGTGTGAGACATGGGTGATGAATGCTCAGATTAGGAAAAGATTAGAAGTTTTTGAGATGAAAGGATTGAGTGCTATGTGGGGGTTAAGGAGGGTAGATAGGATTAGAAACGAAAGAATAAGAGAGATGTGTGGATGGAAGAGGGGAATAGTGGATAGAGCGGAAGAGGGTGTATTAAGATGGTTTGGGCATATGTGTAGAATGGATGAGAATAGGATAGTGAGTAGAGTGATGAGATCCGAGATAGAGGGAGGAAGGGGGAGGGGAAGGCCAAGGTGGAGGTGGATGGATGGGGTGAGGGAGATATTGGGGGGAGAGGTTTAAATGTGGACGAAGGTAGGAGAGTCGCAGAGGACAGAGTGAGATGGAGGGCAGTGGTGAAGGGGGAGGGGAGATAGAGTGTGGATGTGTATGTGTGTGAACGAACTGTGACGGGCACCATTCCAAGAGAGTTTGAAAGGATGACCGATAGATACCGATATATATATATATATATATATATATATATATATATATATATATATATATATATATATATATATATATATATATATATATATATATATATATATATATATATATATATATATATATATATATATATATGTGATATTTTCTGTACTGGTATTGTAACCCAATCTTTTTTGCAGGGTGAGGAAATTTGAAATTTTTGAAATTTTTCTAGTTTCAAATTGAAATTTATTTGCAAAAACAATGTTAGATTTTAACGTGCATTTTTTGCTGATATTTTCAATGAATGAAAATTTGTGCATATATATATATATATATATATTATATATATATATATATATATATATATATATATATATATATATATATATATATATATATATATATATATATATATATATATATATATTATGGTCAGGTGGGCTCCAGAGTTGAGAGAATAAAGGAACTTGGTCGTTAAACACCGACATATCCAGATATATGGCGCTTGAAAGTGTGCAAGTCAAAGAAAGATGGGAAAGCAGATAAAGGGAGTGTGTTCTAGGCTTTATCATTAAAACTGAGCATAGCGGTTAAGTATGGGATCTGAGAGTTGGACAGAGAAAGGACGAAGAATGTGTAGAGTCGTGTCTCACGAGCACTTCTCAGTGAAGAGGTATGAGACGGGAGAGTTCAGAAGAGCAATGTTCGTTGTTATATCGACAGTATAGAGAAAGTGATGCAACAATTCCAAAGGGCAGAAAGAGACTGGAGAGAACTAGGGAGAACTGAGAACTGGAGAATTAATGGGGAATTAGTCATCACAATGGAAGCATTCAACAAGTCTCTAGACCAAATAAAAGCAAGGTAGGTACGCAGCAATGTCAAAGTCCTGCTGACCTTTTTCTTTGACTCCAGTGACGTGGTTTACTACGAGTGCGCACTACACGGCAAAACTATCACCAAGGAGTAGTGCCTAGAGGTTTAACGTCGCCTTCGTGATGCTGTGCGACGCAAACTGCCGGATTTGTGGGCAACGAGCTATTGGCAGCTCTATCACTATAATGCACCAGCCGATTCTTCACATATAAGTAGGGTTTCCTGGCCAAACACAAAATACTTATGCATCTTCAGGCTCCATACTCTTTCGACATGGTTCCCTGTGACTTCTGGGTTTACCCAAAGTTGAAAACACCCCTCAAATGGATCAGATTTCAGTTCAGAGAAGATATTTATGTGGAATGCGATGAACCATCTGTGCGCCAACTATCTGTGCGCCAACGTAAAAGAGGCTTTCCAGCGATGTTTCCAACAATGGACAGAACCGATGAGAGACATTTGTGGCACCCAAGTGAATTAAGAAGGCTAGTGTAGGTTTGAATTATCTGGATATAGGTATATTATACTATATGTATATATATATATATATATATATATATATATATATATATATATATATATATATATATATATATATATATATATATATATATATATATATATATATATATATATATATATATATATATATATATGCCTTCGATGCTTCGAAGCATGTAAATATTTTGTAGTTTGCTTGTTATAATGATGTGAATTATAGAGAGACTTGAGTCTTCAGTGAGAGCATGTTAACACTGGATAGAATATTAATAGCGCCTTGTATGCTTAAATCATTAATCTTAAAGGCAAAGAGGAAGTAACGGTGCTCGGCTCGCAACTTTGAGCTATCAAGCCCTCTGCATGTCGATAATTATTGTTGCTAAAATGTATGCGAGTCATAATGATGAGCGTTCTTATCCGTTCACACACCAATCTAAAAATTAATACATACATACACTCACCCACACACGCACACACACACACAAACACAAACACACACACACACACAACATATATATATATATATATATATATATATATATATATATATATATATATATATATATATATATATATATATATATATATATATATATATATATATATATATATATATATATACTCTTTTATGTAAAGACACAATTTCTCTATTATGAATTGTCTCTGTTTTGACATTGATATTTTATGCTGCGATTGGATATTATTTTTAAACTGAGAGAGATGTTGTTCTCTTGTGTTGTGAATCAATTTACTACTGGACTTTACCAAGTGTGAAAGAGTTAGGTCTCAGTTAAAATTTCAAAGTAAGCCAAAATTAGTATTCTAAACTTACTATGCATGGTAAGGACACGCCTTAAATAAACATACGAAGAAAGATATTTGTTTTAATGCTTATAAATATATTTTAGATTGAGTTCTTCATTTCATCGCTAAATATTAAAGCCTATTAATTAAAATCCTTTCTCAGTAAAGTGATTTTTTTTTCTCGAAAACGAATCAGGCTGCTTTCTACAAAACAGATTTTCCTAAAATTTTTATCAAACATAATAATTTATTAAACTTTTAAAAATAAGAAATTTTCTACGCTTTGAAAAATTAATAAACACTAAAAAATAGACTAATAATGGCATAAATTCGATTATTTATTTTTTAATAGGACCATATTTTATTTATTGTAATCGTTTCTTTATTCAAGTGCTAAATAACTAAAATATATTTTTTTTTTAAATGAAACTTTTTCTCAGTGATAAGGAAATAAAATTAACTGTGCGTGAAAAATCAAAATGGCTTCGTCAAATTAATTATTAAAAACACTTTTTGACTTCAAAACCAAACGGTTGATTCAGACCGTGGCTTGAAGAGCGGCGTTCGTGAAAAACATGAACAGAAAGAATATATTAATAGACACTCACTCTGCACATTACCAATTCTTTGTTTTTAACAAACTTTGACCCTGTTCATAATGAAGGCATTGTAACGAATGCTTTTAAGAGAAAGAAGTTAAATAAGCAAAGGATAAACACGTAAATTTCAGTTTCTCCCATCAAGTTCTTTATTTAAAGTAAGGATCTATTAAGTTATTCAATAAGATCCAAATTTATTTTTTATTGCAGTTTGTTAATAATTCAAATTTGAAATTTGTAGTCAATTACTTATATTCAATCACTAGTCAAAGCAAATTGGGCATTCTGAAGTGCTGTATTTATATGCATTTTTATTTGAATGGTGACCTGCTCAAAAAATTTTAATACGGGAATCTGAAGGAAACGAACTCATTATATGAAGATTTAAAGTCAAGTACCGTTGGAGGAGAATTCCTTACCAAATGAGTACCAACTCATATTGTACACCAATCTCTACTTAGTCCTATTCAGAAAAAAATGAAAACCTCTTTCAAAATATGATAAACAATGAAGAAAATGGAATACGTGCGTTCATCAAATCAAATAGATGAAATTTTCCTCAAAATAAAGTCAAAATGTCTAAATACAGAGATTCAAATGTGTGCAAAAGAAAGGCAGTCAGCTAGGAGTTCATATTCTATCTACTATTATGAGGTGACATAATAGTCTTATTAGAAGTTAGATGAATTTTCTATTCGGTACCAATACTGGATTGCAAGATTTCTGTTTATTAGCTCAAGATAAAAATATCAGACATGCAAAGAGAGGCTGAATGCAGGTGTGGCTCTCGCCACTCTTTCAAATAAAGAAAATTATGAAACTTAATGAAATAGTGCTTCTTTTCAAAAGTATCTCTATCGGTTGGTAAGAATATGAAAGTAACGATGATGTCACTCCGATACTTTTCAAAAAAGAAATAACTAATATTATCGATACTAAAAAATTATTGGAGATACATTTATCGACATTGCTACCCACTTCTGCATTAATAAAATGATACTTCTCCGTTACGAAGACCGTTGAAAAAATCGCATTTTTTTTAAAAGAAATGTTAGAACATTTATTTTTTAATGTGTCAAAAGGAAAAAATAAATATATTCAAAGAAAAGAAAAAATAAAGAACGTAATAATATACTGTAAACAGACAATGATACATCCCAATCATAATAATTTAAACTGAAGAAAGAAGACTCAAATTGTTTGAATAAGTCTTCGGAGCAAATAAAAACAAGACCTACGCTGCCAAAAGTATGTGAAAAGAAAAGAAATAAAAAATTATTAAGAAAAATAAGTTGACATAGTAATTTTGGATATATAATAAATAAGTGGCAGAGAAACCATGGTCAATTGAGGGCTATTCCTCCCAGTGCTCTTCCCTATTAGTGAGAGGTAGATAAATGTTCAAATATTCATATCAAACTAAATACTATTTTATATTTTGTAGTTGTACAACTTCTCTACCACACGTTCTCGTCGTGCTTCACTATTGAGGGTTTTCCTCTTAGTTTTAAAAGAAAACGCCCTATATATATATATATATATATATATATATATATATATATATATATATATATATATAATATATATATATATATATATATATATATATATATATATATATATATATATATATATATATATATATATATATATATATATATATATATATATATATATATATATATATATATATATATATATATATATATATATACACTGCAACATTTTAAGGAAACACATTGAAAAAAAAAATTAGTTAGTTTGCCGAATTTATTAAATCAGAACAGAGTAAGAAAGAGCTAAAAAGTGGAGTGGGGGTGGGGAGGACTCCCAAGAATCATGGTGGGAGTTAATAGGAAAGAATGAGTTAATGGGGGTGGGGAAAAGAGATAACAAAAATGAATAACAAAACCATCCAATCAGAAATCGCAATAAAATTAAGTGTTCAAGTGTGTGTTAAGAAGTGAAAGAAAAAGAAAAGGAGATAGATTCTGTAGATAGATAAATAGATAGATAGAGAGATAAAGAAAAGAAAGAAAGAAAGAGAGAGATAAAGGGAGAGAAAACGAAGTGTTTCCTTCCTTCCTTCTTCATATAGGAACAGCATCGCAAAATTCAATTACTTTTTTAATCTCTTTAGCTTTTCTTTCAAGTTATCTAATATATATATATATATATATATATATATATATATATATATATATATATATATATATATATATATATATATATATATATATATATATATATATATATATATATATATATATATATATATATATATATATATATATATCTTGTTATTTAAAATATATGCTACTTTTATAAATCATTTTGTGTTAATTTATAAGAAAAAATACCCTAAATTCTATACAGTGGAAAATTAAATAATTAACAAAATAAGCGGATTAGGCCCCTATAAGTAATAATAATAATAATAATAATAATAATAATAATAATAATAATAATAATAATAATAATAATAATAATAATAATAATAATGATAAAAATAGTAGTAACACGTACATACCGTTGTTCCAACCATCACCTCCTATCCCCTACCCCCTACCACTCTGCCCCTACTACCTACTCTACATATTGGTGTTCCCAGACAGGGACGCATTGTTCTCTCCAGGGTGCGTGACATCACTTCATGAGTCACCCTCCGAAAGTTTGAATCCTTACCCACATTTAAAATAATTAGAAAAGGAATAAAATAATTAAAAAATCGAAAAATGAATAAAAAAATTCTTAAAAATTATTGAAACACTTAAAACCAAATAAAAATTAATTAAAAATTATTAAAAAAAGTAAAATGATAATTAAAATTTTTTTAGAAATTTTTAAAAATAAAAAAAAATAATTAAAGTAAATAAAAATAAATTAAAAACAAAATTAAAGAATAGCAGAAAAAAATCAATTAACAGCCCATACCCCATCACCAGTCCCACATTCCCTCCACTATGGGTGAGTCTATGTAGAGACACCAGAGAGGAACGCTTCTTGTTTTCCAGGATGCTTATTCCCTTGTAAGGGTATCCCGCTGAAAGTGGGGACACTTTTTTTTTTTTTTTTTTTTTTTTTTTTTTACAGAACGCCACCGCTCACGGGCAGAGCCCTTTTCAAAGAGAGAGCACACACAGAGAGAGAAACTCGTTTAAACACACACACACCTAACGCACAGCCCTCAGGTGGGCACAGACGGAAGCCTTGAAGAGTGGAAGGTTAAATACAGAAGGAAAAATAGATAGTAGAGAGTTCCACAGATAGAGGTCTGGAAAGAAAACATACCACAACGGGCTAGCCTGGTGACCACACAAAATTCGTGATAAAGCAGGGCACCCCTTGTGCAACGAGGACGACGCAATGGTGGAGGAATGCGAGAGGCCAATTCCCTCGAGCACCTGCCATTGTAGTACCTGTAGAAAAGAGATAGCGCGCCAACGTCACGTCGCAGAGACAGAGGGTCAAGAGAGTTTGAAAGTAGGGGACAGACATCACAATTCCAGAAGAGAGGAGAGCGGAGCCCCCATGAGAACAGTACTCCATCGATAAGACATAACTCCCAGCTTCTTAGAGGCCGCTTTAGCAACCATTGTGATATGTGGTTTCCAAGATAGTTTGTTGTTTATGTTTAGACCAAGAATGTTAATGTTATTTACAGGTGAGACGGGAGAGCCATCGAAGAGGATAGGAAAGTTAGGAGGTGTTTTTGAAGGGAGATGAAGAAGTTGAGTTTTTAAAGAGTTGAATTTCACAAGGTTGCTATGACCCCACCAGGAAATCCCATCCAGATCGGCAAGAATAGAATTGGAAAGTTGAAGACGAGAAGCAACTCTAGAAGCAAAAGAGGGAGCAGATTTGAAATTAGAAGAATGCAAGTTTGAATCATCAGCATAAGAAACAGAGTTAGAAGTGCAGTGGAGAAGATCGTTAATGAAAAGTAAGAATAAGGTTGGAGATAAAACAGAACCCTGAGGAACACCACAGTTGACAGAAAAGGAGGAAGAGGTCGCTCCATCTACAACTGCCGAAATGGAACGATCTGAGAGAAAACAAGAAAATAGTAAGCAAAGAGAAGGAGGAAACCCAAAGGAGGGGAGCTTGGAGAGCAGTGACGCATGCCACACCCGGTCAAAAGCCTTGGATATGTCAAGCGCCACCACACAAGACTCCCCGAAATCCCTAAGGGCAGAAGACCATAGATCAGTAAGATAGGAAAGTATGTCACCAGTTGAAATCGAGGGTCGAAAGCCATACTGGTGATCAGAAAGAAGAGAATGAGACTCCAAATGATCCAGGAAATGAGAGTTGAGAAGAGTTTCAAAAATTTTAGATAGAACACAGGTGAGAGCTATAGGTCGATAGTTAGAAGGGTCAGAGCGACTACCTTTTTTCGGGATCGGTTGAACAAACGCACGCTTCCAGCATTGAGGAAAAGTATTAGTATTAAGGCATAGAAGAGTAGGAAGCACACTCCTCAGAACACGAGGGGGAATGCCATCCGGGCACTGGCCTTCCTGACGTTCATAGATTTCAGGATCCCATGCACCTGATCATGAGTAATTACAGGCAGAGACATGGGACACCTGAGAGGAGAAGGAGTAGGAGGAGGGATGTCAGAATCGAGCAGGGTGGAATTAGATGAAAAAAGGAGGCCGAAGAGATTAGCCTTTTCAGAAGGAGTATTAGCAACAGAACCATCAGAGCGAATAAGAGGAGGAAAGGCAGATTTACAGAAGTTGTTAGAGATATTTTTGACAAGAGGCCAGAAATTTTTTCAGTAGGAGAGCCATGGAGGTCAGCGCACTTCCTTTTTATGAAAGTACGCTTATCGAAGAACATTCCTGCACGATTCCCTGAATGAAAATTAGCAAGAGTGATAGGGAAGGAGAGTTTTTCCATTCACGATAAGCACTGTCTCTCTCACGAAGGGCAAGAGAACAGCCGTCATCGAACCATGGATTTTGAGGAGAAAAAGATTTAGTTGAAGATGGAATGAATCTGCCCATCCCTTCAATGATTACGGCCCCTACCTTTTCAGCAGAGACAGAAGTGTCCCCCGAGACAAAAATAAATAATAAAATATGTTCTATGTTCCCCAAGAGATGGAGATCCAAACTAAGTTTTGGAGTATAACTCATTCTTGTTAAAATGCGTGATTGTCAAACCGTTTCCGTTCGTTCGGCTGGGGAAATTTGCATCTATGTCTGTTTCCATTATTATTATTATTATTTAATTTATTTATAAAGTTCAAAGTTTCCAAGTTCGTATTTCGTTAGGGAAATAAGTTGGCCTTGTGCACCTGTCATTAGATAAGATATCCTTTCCAAGAAGGTGTTCATTAGGCTTAAAACAGAGTTTACCTTGCACTTTTTCTTCATTTTATTATTATTATCATTATATATCATCATCTCCTCATCATCTTCATTATTTTTATTTATTATTATTATTATTATTATTATTATTATTATTATTATTATTATTATTATTATTATTATTATTTAATTTATTTATTAGCTTATTTAATTTTCTTAAAGTTCCTATTTCATGCTACAAGTAAAGTCTTCAGTTGAGATATGCGATAATTATTGTTTAACCCTAAAATAAGGTAAGGCCGAAGATGTATACAGATGACAGTCAGGGTCAAGTTTAGCTCTAAAAGGTAGTTCATATTGTGAACACCTGCGTATTACGCCTGAGATAGAAACAGGTTGCCGTTAGGCTTGAAATAAGTTGGCCTTGTGAACACCTGCGCATTAGACCTAAGATATCCTTTCCAAGAAGGTGTTCATTAGGCTTAAAACAGAGTTTGACCTTGCACTTTTTCTTACAATTTCCCACATTTTAGTTTTCTGATTTTTTTATATTATTATCATTATTATCATCATCATCGTCCTCATCATCTTCATTATTTTTATTGTTATTTATTATTATTATTATTATTATTATTATTATTATTATTATTATTATTATTATTATTATTATTATTATTATTATTATTATTATTATTATTATTATTATTATTATTATTATTATTATTATTATTATTATTATTATTATTATTATTATTATTATTATTATAGTATTAGTGGCAGGAGTAGTAGTAGAGAAAATAGATACGTTCACTGTAGTAACACTTTTCAAACTTCATTACTGATATTCCTGACAGCATCTTATTCTCACAAAAACAGACACACACACACGCACAATTCAGTCACATGATCTCTCTCTCTCTCTCTCGCTTTCTCATTATTGTAGTCTTATTATTTATCACGTTCAACCTCTTATAATTATTATTATTATAATTATTATTATTATTATAATTATTATTATTATTATTATTATTATTATTATTATTATTATTATTATTATTATTATTATTATTATTATCATTATTATTATTAGTAATAATATTAATAATAACAATAATTATAATAATAATAATAATTATAATAATAATAATAAATTATTACAATCGTAATATTCGTATAATAATAATTTACTTAATAGGAACGCTAACTTAAAACTTAAAACGTTTTGTCTTACACTCAAATGATCGTCCTTTTTTCTTGCCAATATTACACCTCAAAACAAAATGTTTATTTGATTTCATAATTAACACATTGGTTATTCATCTGCATTTAGCTTTCAAAAAGTTGTGAAACAAGTACCATTCAAATGTTACGGATGCTTTATATCTTCAATTTGAAATCTTGATCTACTCCATCATGAACAGGGTCTGAAAATGAAAGAAAAAGGGAAAGGGGTCTCTGTTACCCAATCGAAACTTGTTATAAATCTGCCTTATTTTTAATAATTTTTTAAAATATTTCATTTGGAATAGCAATGCTGTTTAAATTTATAATTTAAATCTTTATTGTAAGAATTTAATCAAAAATTTCAGACCTGAAGATGAAAAACGCAACCTTTCTGTGACATTGTTCAATTATTTCTTTCTCTAACATTCATTTGAGTAATTGAATTAATAAGCTAAATTCGTAATTTTCATTGGACTATTCATACCAATATCGAGTTTGTTAATCTCAAAACACGCCGTTTTATGCTAATAAATTCTGTTAATTCTGATCCGAAAAAAAAAAAAAAAAAAAAGAAGCATGGTTTTCGAAAATAATTTACATAAATTGAAAAAAATATAAATGCGCAAA
>SEYY01022809.1:0-2500 GCA_009176605.1 Armadillidium nasatum | reverse complement strand
AATATATATATATATATATATATATATATATATATATATATATATATATATATATATATATATATATATATATATATATATATATATACGTTTGCACACCCTGCCTTACATATCAAATAAATGTGTAAATGTGAAAACCTAAATCCACCTAACTACGTCCATTACACAGCGGTGTAAATTTCAATTACAAGTGGAAAATTAAGATATCAAAATTTGACTTTCAAATATGGCGCTCGCGAATCAATTGCGTGCGCCAATTATGAGAGACTTCTTTGATTAGACAATTTAGCATCAGTTAAATTTAATTTCAAAGACTCCCTAAAACCGTTCCTCTATTTCTTCGCTTCAAATTCATTTCTCGCTTCCAATCAAAATGTTATCTCTACCATGAACATATTTTTACTGCTTCCATATATATATATATATATATATATATTATATATATATATATATATATATATATATATATATATATATATATATATATAATATATATATTATATCGTATATTCTTATAGGCTATCAATAATATATTATATATATATATATATATATATATATATATATATATATATATATATATATATATATATATATATATATATATATATATATATATATATATATATATATATATATATATATATGAAAATTCATATATTTTTGTACTTACATTTATTTATAAAGAAGATCTATTTTCCTATCTTTCCTTAGAGCATATCTCTTTATTATTTTTTCATGCCATGAAGAGTCACTTGATAGCTCCGTTAAAAGCTCTTTTTCTATGGAAAGTAAAGACAAGAATGAGAGACGTTCCTGTCCTATAGTGTTCCTTGAGCAGCTTTTAATGCGATTTAAACATGAAAAACTCCTTTCTACTGACGCTGTAGTTGCTGGAATGGTACCAATTAGACTAAAAAGTCTAAAAGTTTGTTGCAGTGTTATACACAAGTCATTCTCCACAATATTTTTCAAAATAGATTCTACATCTTTATCGTGAAAAAGTTTGCGGTTTTCTTCAGCATAGACTATATTTAACTCGTTTCGAAGAACATTATCATTAAAATAGTTTCCGTAAGTGTCCATCAGCGACTTCAGAGAATCGCTGGGAAATATTTTTTTAAATTTTGCAAACTGACAGGAATTGCAAGTGCGAGAAATTTTAAAGCTGACATGTTGGAGAATCGAGTATTTATTTGAGTAGTAATATTATCTAAGACAGAATAATAATTCATTTTATAATGGCAAGACACAGAAGATTCATTATTTATTTTATTTCTTAAGTACGTGACCTTTCCAGTTTCAATCTCAGCTTTTTTCATATAACTTAGGAAATTAGCATCATTTCGCATGTCATGTAGAACTTTTTCACAAATAGATATATTTGAAATGCACATCTGAATATCTATTTTTTTTTTCTGGAGGACATTATAAAGAATTTCAGTTTTCAGAAATATGTCATTGAAGATTAGTAAATAGAAAACAAAGTCAAATTCACACATTTATTCTTGTAAGCCTCTGCTTGCCGGATTGTTTTGCTATTTGTACTTTCAGTTTTCATAAGTTCTTCGAACACTTCAATCAGCCCTTTTCTTTCTTTGAAAATAGAATTTACGATTTTAGAATTCGAATTCCACCTCACTTCACTGTGCGTTGGTATTCTTTTATTCACTATTCGATCTAAAACAGCAGTTCGTTTGGCTGACTTATGAAAAAACGAAGGTATTCCTTGTAAATTTGCAAAGAAAATATTAATGGCTGATACATTGCGAAGCTATGCTGTAGGACAAGGTTCAATCGATGTGCCAAACAATGAGTAAAAAGTGCTTGAGGAGCTAGACTACGAATTTTGCCTGAAGCCCATTTAGCTCAGAAGACATTACACTAGCGCCATCATATGTTTGTGCAACGAGTTTTTTTTAAAAATCAAATGGTTCTAATATTTCTACAAGTTTTTGGCATATTCCTGTTGCGCTTCGGTTTTCACCTACATCGTAAAAGCCAAAAAAATGCTCTTTTATTTTACCCAAAGAATCAACACAACGACAAATTACGGAACACTGAGTTAATTCAGATTTATCTGTCGTTTCATCGACTTGGATAGAAAAAAAGGGTGAGTCACGTATTATGTTGCAAATGGTTTCCTTTATTTCCATAGCTATGCACTCGATAATGTCGTTCTGAATAGTTTTTGACAGACCAGTAAATCCACGCATCTTTTCCCAATGGTTTTTTAATTCTTCATTATTATTCATCATCACAAAGAAAAACTCTTTAAAATTCCCTTGGTTGTACGAATCTTTAGATTCATCATGTCCACGGAAAGATAACTCTTTTTTAGCCAGTAGACAAGTAAGATCAATTAGTACTTTGAATATCTGTCTATTTTTAGCAACTATTTCATTAAATGCCTTTCTTGATCTTTTTGCTTGCTCGTTTATTTGTTCCAAAACGGTCAAGTACTTCATTTTGAATGTGGTCTTCGAACTAGAGTGCCTAT
>SEYY01022808.1:130000-149320 GCA_009176605.1 Armadillidium nasatum | reverse complement strand
AATGGCCGGGTTTGGCCGGGGCCGGGGCCCCGGTCGGTTCCTACATACAGGTGAAAGACTGAATGGACTTTGAAACATGAAGATGATTCAGTATTAATACTGAATACTTATGAAAACATCCTCACTACAAGTTGCCTTGTATACGCCATGTCACTTACAGGCATATTGTGGATAATGAAGAACAAATAAGGACTCCCCCAAAGAGGCAATGAAGAATCTCAAATGTGTATGAGAAGAATGATTCTGAGAAAAAATATTATATACTCACGCATTTATTTTTTCTTATGTTATTAAACTAGTGATAAAATATTGTAAAAATACTAAAAAATTACTAATTTTACTTAATAACAAAACATATTAAATGGTATCAACAAAATTTTGACAACTGTGTTACTGAAATACATTCTAAATAACCATATTTTTGATGATGATAAAATATCTTACCTTCGACTTTTCATCATAATAGTTTGCAGAATCTTTACTTATATTTTTTTTATAAAGAGATGATCGATAATCTACAGCAATATCTAAAACCTGTAAACAAGTTGAAACTATAAAATTATTCAATTATAATACATTTTCTCAGGTTCTTTATAACAGAACATTAAAAATAAAAAATAAAAAGTTTTTTAATTGTAAGCTTCATATGTAATATAACCAAATTAGTCAAGATAATTGCTCTAGTAATGTTATACCTACTGTTATTGCAGCTCTTCCAAAACGTAGTGCACCTATTGATATAATCCTTGTTTCATCGTAATAATAGGAGAAAAGGCCTCCTCCAATAATGCCAAGTGAAGCAATAACTTTGGTAGTCATTTCACTTTTTGTGACAAATATGATTTTACAGGTAATGTCATGAAATTAACCATGTCAATTGATGAATTTTGAATATGAACTAAAAATCTGGAAATCTCTTAAAATTCTAAAATTTAAAGCATAATGTATATATTGTGGGTGTACTGGCAAAATTGACCAAGCCAAAAAACCAAGTTTGTGTGAAATTACAATTTAAAGTTTGAAATAGTATAAAAAATCAGGATTTAATATTTCCTTCATATTGTAGCATTTTTTCTTTTTTCTTTCTTGGTTATTTTATTAAATCCTGATTTTCCTTACTACTTAGTACTTTAAATTGTGATTTCGCACAAACGTTTTTTCTTTTTTTTTTATCTTTATTTACTTTGTCAACTTTAAATTGTAATTTTACACAAACTTAGTTTTTTTTTGACTGTCAATTTTGCCAGTACACCCACAATATATATATATATATATATATATATATATATATATATATATATATATATATATATATATATATATATATATATATATATATATATACTGTAGGGCAGGGGAAAATTAATCATGCAGAGGAAACTACTCACCATCAATGCATAGTAATTTTAATAAAAAAAAATTTATTTTTATGAAAGAAACTATACGCTTAGTTTTGGATTTATATAGTAAAATAGTCTTCATATTTAAATGTTTTCTACAAAATAAAGTTAATAAATGATAACTATAACTCGTAAAAAAAAGTTTTTTGGGGGAAATTTTATTTGCTAAAATTTGAAATTTATTCTAGTTTGTCCCCCAAAAATAATTATACTGACTACAACCAACTTAGTAGAGTTAGAAAAATGAAGGTAAGTATTTGCATAAGCCTATAAAATAATTTAATTTTATTTCAAGTTTAAAAAATATTGATGTTGTTCAGAAATAGGGTAAAACTAACCATTAAAGAAGTCATAATCTTCATATTATTCAACTGAAGTCTGATCTACATGAAATTTTCAGAGGTTATACAGTTGGGTGAGATACATTTTTTATTTAGAATAATTTTTAAATACTCAATGATTTTGATGCTGTGCATGGGAAAAGTTTAAAAAATTTTCCTGTATACAGCATCAAAATGGTTGGATATAAAAATTTTCCAGAAAATGTATTCAGCCCAACTCTACAATCTCTGAAATTTTTTTTTTATAACATCCCATTTTATTATTATGCATAAGAAAAATTTCAAAGTATTAAAATTTTTCCCATGCACAGCATCAAAATGATTAGGTATTTACATGTTTTTTTTTTTGTTTTTTTTTACAGGTTATAATACTGGTTGAGATAGATATTTAATTTAGAAATATTTTTCATACACTTAACCATTCTGCTACTATATATATATAGGATAAACCAAAAATTGAAATTTTTCCCATGCAGAGCAAAATGGTTGGATATACATATTAAAATTTTTTTTTCCAAGGTTGTATAATTGGGCATGTTGGCACATTTTTATTTATAAAATTTTTGGTAAATATGCATGGTTTATCTCTTACCTGGTATTTAGTTGTTATTCAAAAATATAAACTGGAAATGTAATGTATATTGAACAAAATAAAAATGGGTCAGAAAATCAAATTTGCTGGAATAAAATGCACTTAAGGTAGTAAAAATATATTTCAAACATCATAAAGCTTGGCATTCATCTGCAACTTTGAAAATATGGTGTAAGAAATTGGTCTGAGAAAGATAATTGGAAAATATATCATGTGTCAAGTTAGCAAAAGATTTTAGCTAAAGATTTTTTTAAGGACAAACTTCAGGGGACAAATAGAACAGACAACCACAGTGTTAAAATAAATAAATAAATAAGAAATAGTAAAATGTTTAAAAATATAATAAATTTAACGAATATGGTGCTATAGCCAAATCGTCATCAGAAAAAACATTTATCTATGGGGGGTTCTGCCTCCCAGTACCCCCTGACCCGTGAGTGATGATATATATATATTTTTAAACTTATATTTTACTATTTATTATTTATTTTTACACTGTGGTTATCTGTCCTATTTGTCCTTTAAAAAAATCTTTAGCTAAAATCTTTTGCTAACTTGACAGACGTAAATATATCGATACTAATATAGGTATATAAATTGTAAAATATAACAAACTAGTTCAACTTAATCTAACTTTATAACAGGATTTTTAGTACTTTTAACTTTTTAAATTTATTGAATTTTATTTCCCAACCCATTTTTATTTTTTCTTCAATATACATTAGATTTCCAGTTTATATTTTGAATAACAATTTAATACCAGAAAGAGACGAACTATGCATAATAACCACATTTTTTTTTTTTTTGTATACTCAACCATTTGGTGCTCTGAATGGGAAAAACTTTAAAACTTTTCCAATGAACAGCATTAAAATCTAAATAAAATATGTGTATCTCACCTCACCTAACTATACAACCTTTGAAAACTACTTGAACTTCGCATGTATAGAAAAAAATCTATGGCCCAAAATTTTTTTTTGTGGAATTTGTGGAAAATAAATATCTATGATTTAACTATTTGCAGGCCATTATAAAGTCATGTTTAGCAGGGATGTTTTGTTTTTTTTAGATCGGCCCTCACCGACGAGGGGATATGCCGTCCTTCCAGGCAGACCATCATAGTAAATAGATATTTATCCCATCTTGAATTCAGAGCGAGTAAACCACATCTACACGCAATGGAGTTCGTGATGCTCTCACACACAAAAATAGGGTTTAATTATTAAGGATTTAATTGATCCACATGACGTCTGGTTCAAGTTGAACGACAAACCCTTGACAGATGTTCTGGGCTGATTCTGAAAGATTCTGTGTAGGTTCATCATTACTTTCTCCAATTCCACTATAATTCCAATTCCACTATAAAAACTATTTAAATGCTTTCACTAATTTATCTAGTGTATATACTTTATATATATTTTAAGTTCTCCTTGATAGGAGTTTGTAAAGTTGGGTTGTTTTTTGTATCGATGTGGCACATTTTTTCAACTAAACTCCTGGTTAATCATGATCACTTTTTTCAAATCATCTTCAAGTCTAGACGTTATTAAAAATGTAAGAGTTTTTGCTTGTTCATTACAAGTCCTCAGAATTCGAAGGTATAAAGTATGAGTTATATATAACTGCTTAACATTCTTAATTATATTGAATTCGTATATGAAGGAACTACAAAAGCAAACAAATCTTTTGAAAAAGTTCATAGTAAGTCTCCTTTTATTATTTAATTGTAACACTAATTACGACCTTCTCTTTCAGGTCTTTTAATAAAAGCTTAACCCTAAGTTTTTATACCAATGTGATGAGGAGTCTCAAAAGGAAAATTCTCATTGGAAAATATGGCCGATTTATCATAGGAACTGCGTAGGTATGTCGATCCAGGAGCAGGAGCCAAGTTTTGTATTGACACAGTGTCCTCTCTTCCATTGGGAAAACGAACATGAGTGAACTGAGGATTTGCTTCCAATAGTTGGACTTCTTCAACCAAAGGATCATACTTATATCTAACATACTTTCTGAGAAAGACACTTCCTGGTTCGGCCAAACAACTTTGCAAACCAAGTCCTGAAGAAGTTTCCCTAGGAAAACTAAATAGACGTTGGTGTGGAGTCGCTTTAGTAGCAATGCAGAGTAAGGAACGAAGAGAATGGAGAGCATCAGGTAGCACAAGCTCCCAGGCTTGGATGGGTAGACCTCTTGACTGAAGTGCCAATGATACAGTCTTCCATACAATTTAGACGTATTTCTCACATTGACCATTTCCAGTAGGATGGTAAAGTGCGGACCTACTAGTCGAGACTCCATGATTTAGTAGAATATTCTTTAGCTGAGAGGACATAAAAGCCGACCCTCTGTCTGAATGTACATAGTCTGGAAGTCCAAAATAGAGAATAATTTAGTGAAGCACTCCATTACAGTGGCCGCAGATATATCTCTACAAGGAAAGGCAAACGGAAATCTAGAATATTCGTCGACAATGATTAATAGATAATTTTAAGGGACATTTAAAATCATCACTCAGTCAATCAAAAGACTTCATTGCTCTTATTAAATGTTGCTTATCAGGTTTATAATTTATAAAACTGAGGCTTTAATTTTAAAGCAATTTATTTTTAAAAATTTCAAATTTTTACTCACTCATAACATTCAAAGTTCAATTACTCCAAATTTTGAACCACTCAGAAAATATTTTAACAGAATCTAATTCACATTACCATAAAAATTCCAAATTATATAATCTCACTAACGCACACCTCATTTTTTAGCTTTCACATTCATTTTTATTTCAAAGCAATATATTTCGATGAAATATATGAAAATAAGTTCTCAATTTTCACTCACAGTTTTCAAAGTTCATTTACTCAAAATGCGATACCATCATCTCATTCACATTACCATAAGGATTTCAAATTAATAAATAAACCCACTAATGCACGCCTCTTATTTTAGCTTTCACATTCATTTAAATTTCAAAGTAATAAATTTTTAAAAATTTGTAATTTTCACTCTCTCATAATTTTCAAAGTTCAATTACTCAAAATACTGGAACGACTCATTAAATGTTAAATTAACATCTCATCTATATTACCAGTTTTGGGGGGTTTTGGGGAAAAAAAGATTTAGTTGAAGAAGCAATGAACCTATTCATCCCATCAGTGATTGCGTCCCCTACGTTTCCGGCAGACACAGGAGCATCCTCCGAATCAAAACAGGATTCATTCCAAGGGTAATTAGCAAAGAAGAGTCGCAGTGCCCCCCCCCCCAATTAGCCAGATTAAAGTGCCAGAAATTACGTTTAGAGCATGGTGGAGCTGCTGGAGAAAAAGTATAATTTCTTACATCTCTACTGTTATTGTTATTGTTGGTATAAATTTTCTTGTTTTTTGTAACAATTAATATACTTTTGTTTTGATTTTTTAGTTATTTTCATCATAGACTAGTCAATTTTATTCAGCCAACTCTATGACTTTTAAGAATTTATATATTTATTTTAATTTAAAGTTTAAATCAGCTGACTTTTAGAACATAAAGAGTTACGTAAGTTTAACCTGTGATTTGCGATGGCAAGGTAGTTTTGAGTTTTTTAAATTTTTTAACTTGTTTTTTTTTTTCTTTTGTGTAAATTATGAATATTTTATTATTTTATTTATTTTATTATTATATTATTATATATATATATATAATATATTATATAATATATATATATATATATATATATATATATATATATATATATATATATATATATATATATATATATATATATATATATATATATATATATATATATATATATATATATATATATATATATATATATATATATATATATATATATATATATATATATATATATATATATATATATATATATATATATATATATATATATATATATATATATATATATATATATGTATATATATATATATATATATATATATATATATATATATATATATATATATATATATATATATATATATATATATGTATATATTCAATTTTACAATTATATTCGTATCCTTTATATACTATTTTGAATGAAAATAAGTATCATCATAATATTAAACTGTGGTATCATTGAGCGAAAATATTACCCTCAAAATTACTGTTTAGATTTAATGAGCTTGTGTGTGGGGAAAGGAATATACAGTACAAGAGGTAGAAAAGTCATTGACTACCAGCAAAGTATATATTTATATATACAGTATATTAGTAATGAAATAGAGTATCAGTTTGCTTGTTGCCGTAAATTATGACGTAGGTAAAGAACTGAAGAAACGAGACTATGATGATGGTAGTGACGTCATCCAAATCATCCTCCACAGAAAAAGAGTAGCTAGATTTAAATCAACTGATCAATCACAGACTGAAGTTGTTTAAAAAATCACGTCTATGCCTGCCGTTAGGCTGAAAATTATAACATTAGATTACATTAACTAATATATTAATATTTTGCCAGCAGGTACCACTCTTCAATTCAGTTTACTCACGATATTTGGAGAGGGAGAAGTTACGGTTGAGGTCCTCGTAGAAATAAACGAAGGAACTTTATCCCTTCGCATAATAAAAATGGGAGTTCTCCTCCAAATTTTTGCTAAAAATTGACTTCATAGAATTTTTGGCGATATTTTCATGGAGGCAATACTAATATATTTTCACTTTATTAATTATGCGTAATTATTACACTACTATGACCTAAATATTATCACATTATAACGGAGTAAATACTATAAAAATTGCTTCTTTAAAACGTATTGACTTTCCCGTGTGCCAAAATACACATTGTTGTCCCCTATTTAAAACGATTTAAATGTTTTTTTTAAAAATTTTCTTTTGTACAATGCATTTAATCTCAAATACCCCCAAATTATCTTTATCAGTAAATATAAAAATAAATGTAGAGTAGTTCCTGGTTTGAGTTCCGAATATCCTAAAACACTTAGTGTTAACAGTTGGCAACAAGCGGCACCTTTTCTACGGCATCTTAAAAAATAATAAAGTGCATGACAAACGTAAAATCTTAAGCTAAGTAGCACATATTCGCTTGTAAAAAAGTATATTTCGTCCCCTTGGTCAGATACATTAGTGTAACTACACATGCAGCTTTTTAGGAAAATTGAATCCTGAGGATTTTCTTTTTACATTACTTCATCTATTCATATTGAACTTTTCACTGTTCGTTGAACAATTTCATCTCTCTCCTTATAATATTCCATTGCTAATTATACTACTTATTTAATGGACTCTATAACCACGTACTCCTGGTTTATGGAAAACTAGTCATCACATACCTCCTGGTTGGAGAAAACTAATTATCTCACCCTTTTTAACAAGGTGTGTATTTAGTTATCAAAATGTTCTGCAAATCTGTTTCCTCTCCTTCTACTACTATATATTTTAAAAAGTTATTCATTGAAGCATGTTTGACTTTAAAATTGGGATCCAAAAAAAGAGTTCATATCTGCATTTTTTCCAACAAAACTCTTATAAAGAAATAAAATGCAATATTTTGTAGCAGTTTATTGTTATTTCAATATATATATATATATATATATATATATATATATATATATATATATATATATATATATATATATATATATATATATATATATATATATATATATATATATATATATATATATATATATATATATATATATATATATATATATATATATATATATATATATATATAACAACGAGAACAAGCTTAAAATTCTTCATGGAAAGGATACTCCTTGTGAGTTTCACACCTGGAAAGTATTCAGAAAATAATGTTAAAAATTTATAATTAAAAATAGAATATTATTAATAAGTTAGATTACAAAGGTGGCCAACCTGTGGCGCATTAAATCCTTGCGCCTGCTCATTCTTTTTAAGTTAGGCACCATACGCGTTTAATATTTGTATGGTCGAGAAGCCCCACCATCTAACTCAGCACCAAGGTTGCCAGGTCATTCAAAAATGCACCACTTGGCAACCTTACTCATCAGTTCGTCACAACTTTTCGACATTTTACAATTGGCATTCTGTGTAGTAATGATATACGTACTTATGATCTATTTGTTCTTTTTCAACATTTAGATTTTGAGTTTTGTATTTTTTTATGTTTAATTAAATATTTTTTACAATCCTGTTAACCATTATAGTGCAAAAGAGCGCTGAAAGCGATAGTAAGCATGAATTTAATGAACAGTGGGAAAATGAGTTGTTATTTATAGTGGGTCCATATCATGAAAAACGTTTTTCATTGTTTGTGAAAATACTCTTTTCACGTAATAGAAGACATGATCTTAATAGACACTATAAAACACAGCATCATACTAACATAGAAAGAAATATAAAGTTCGTTCTTGGATCTGGGCTACGAAAAGAATATGTGACTAAGAAAAAGGAAGAAATCAGAAGAAGGCAAAGTAAATTTGCTAAAGTAAGTTTATGAACACGGCGATGACAGAAGCCTCTTATGGAATTGCTCTAGCATTGGCGAAAAAAAATTAAATCGTTTAAAAATGTTAATTATGTCTATAAACATTCTTTTTCAAAAGGTAGACAAGTTACTTGAGTTGTATGGTACATCTGAACTCGTATGTGGAAAAAATTGACGCATAGTATGTAAAAGGTTGGCCACCCCTGAGTTAGAATAAAGTAACATTTTTGGGTATTATTCATTTTATCTTTACGAGCTTCAAAGACTATTCACCTAATAGTATTTGTATACTTTTTAATTTCGCCGTACATTAGCTATTACTTGGTATGAAACTCAGCCCATATTTGTTCAAATCATCAGAATAAAGAGAAAATAATGGAAATTGTTTTTAAATATGAAGAGCAACAAAAGTTTTCCTTGCGTTTTTGTTTTTGTTTTTGTTTTAAATTTTAAATTTTTGTTATTTTTTATTTTATATTTATAAATAAATTTAATATATATATTATATATATATATATATATATATATATATATATATATATATATATATATATATATATATATATATTATATATATATATATATATATATATATATATATATATATATATATATATATATATATATATATATATATATATATATATATATTTGTATGGCGGATATTAGTCGATTGCTAACCTATTGTAAATAGTATGGTTTAAAACAAAGCGAGCCCTTGGACTGTGCGGTTGTACTAACAATAAATTAGCAATGGTCTGTATGAAACTTTTTTTGTTTGCCAGAATGGACGGAATTTGCCCTCAGTCATCGAGATCAGCTTTCAAAAAGGATGCGATATCATATTTTTACTAGAACCATACGTCACCTGTGGGATAATTTCATTAATTTTTTTGTTTTTTGTTTTTGAGAGGGGACCCCATCAACGAGGGGATATGCAGTCCTTCCAGGCAGACAATATACTGCCCTTCAGGCAATCACGAATTCAGAGCGAGTGAATCACGTCCACACGCAATGAGAGCTCGTGATGCTCTCCGCATTTCGTTAATTAACGTACTGATAAATTTGAGGATTATTAAATGAATGAAATGATACGAACCCTGGATAGGACTCTTTGAAGTGGAATACCCTCATCTCCTTTGGCTGGTCCAGTTTATATAATGATTTCATGTCTTCTTCGCTGAGTACAAAATCGGTAATCTGGAAAATTAACATATATAATAGCAAATCAGTCAACAAACGAATAAAATAGCTTTATAAAATGGCTAGAAATCTAAATTTTGTAGATGTTTGATAGCTTAAAATAGCTAAAAAACATCTAGGAATCTAAATTTTACGTTAATGTTCAAAGTGAAGCTCTAAATGAGTAAAAACTTGTTCTTTTTTATAATAACTCTAACTATTATATGAAATCAATTGATTTTCTTACTTTAAAATTATTATTTATTCTCTCTGGTTTGACAGATTTTGGAATGACGATTATATTTCTTTGGAGTAAAAATCGTAATAAAATTTGGCCTGGTGATTTGCCGTGCTTCTTGGACAGGCTTAAAACTGTCGGATTTTCAAGTAACGGCGGCAGAGTACTTTTTCTGGTTAAAGAAGAAGAAAAAAAAAAAAATAGAAAAAGTAAGTAAAGGGGGAAAAATTCAATGTTTATATAAATATAAAAGAAAAAGTATTAGATAGCATTTTTTTTTATGGGTAACAAAAAATGTTTTTTGCATTTTAAAAGTTTATGCAATGTAAAAAAGAAAAAAAAAAAAAAAAAAAAATGTCCATCAAGTATTCTTCGCAACACTCTTCCATACTTCTGTTTTCTCTACTTTGAATTAAATCCTTTCAAACAGCGTTTTGGGGACTTCGGCTTTTGATTACGATAAATTTGGCTTAATGTTTTATTTAATGTTTAAAAAACTACTAAACGTACGTAAAAAAGGATTATATTTTTGAAATCTTTCAAGAATTTTGATAAGGAAAAATTGGGAATTAAAAAAAAAAAATTATATTTATTTTTATAACAACGAAATTTACAGTTTTAGAGCGATGGACGGCATCGTACGTTTGGCAGCGCACGTTTGGCATCGTCTTTTTATGAGTCAAATTCCGAGAATTTGAACTTGCATAAAAATCGCGAGTGCGTAGAAAATTGTAACAAAAATGCAAACTATATATATATATTTGGTGTAATATGGCAGTATGCTACGATCCTACGGCAACTTACCAGCTATCAGTTAGGCCACAATCCCACGGCAATCTTCGGTCGTCAGGTTAAATAAGTCGAAATGAGTTCATTAGAAAAAAAACTTACTAATAATTTAAATAATAAGGAAAGATTTTTCCTAAATTATCGTACAAAAATTTATTTATTTTTTATTTATTTAATTTAATTTCAAATATTTTACACTTTTCTTACCTTAATTTCGACAAAGATTTCAAAAATGTTGTCCTTTTTTTGTACGTTCAGTAGTTTTTGAAAAATTTAAGTGGTTCAAACCAGAAGTCTGACCTATATATATATATATATATATATATATATATATATATATATATATATATATATATATATATATATATATATATATATATATATATATATATATATATATATATATATATATATATATATATATATATATATATATACTGTATACTTGGTTATAGTACTATTCTACTTTTAAGTTTTGAATTTACCCATCTTGAGTTTGAGTATACTGAGGTGCTCCAAGAGGGCCGTAGGCAACTACTACTATTCCTCGTTTCTGGCAGAATTCCACAAGAGGGCGCTGTTGGAAGTAGGCGTGAATTTCAATTTGCAAAACAGTCGGAGGATATTTTGCAACTGTAAGAGTTTGAAAAAAAATTTAAATAATAAAAAAAATTTATATACATTTACTTTTTTAAACGTATTAATAATTATGTAAAATTGAAGTTATTAACTTTTTCTTTTTTAGGAAAGGTCTTGATAAAAAATAAATAAATAAATAAAAAGTTCAAGAACAAAAAGTAAATAAATGCATACCGTGGCAAAAAGGTAATAAATAAATAAATAAATAAAAATAAATATCTACTCCAACCACTAAAGGGAAATAAATCACAAAGTTTAATAACTGTATTTAGGGTTAATTGCTATTTATTATTTATTATAAATTATTTATTTTAGCATTAACCAAAGTTTACCCTAGTAAACTTTGCATTAACTTACTTCTTCTTATTCTTTCAATCTGTTTGCTATTAAAGTTTGATAAACCAAGTGATTTGATCCTTCCAGCTTCAACCTAAAATCCAATAATAATAATAATAATAATAATAATAATAATAATAATAATAATAATAATAATAATAATAATAATAATAATAATAATAATAATAGGTACGATGATTATAAGAGGCTGGAAAGGTTAAAGTTTTTATTGCCTAATATTTAATAACAAAGATCTAATGATATGAAAAGCAGATTTTTAGATGATGGTACAAATTTTGTATCTCTCTTTCCGTTTGACTCGCTAGACGGTTGGTTGGTTGGTTGGTTGGTTGGTTGGTTGGTTGGTTGGTTGGTTGGTTGGTTGGTTGGTTGGTTGGTTGGTTGGTTGGTTGGTTGGTTGGTTGGTTGGTTGGTTGGTTGGTTGGTTGGTTGGTTGGTTGGTTGGTTGGTTGGTTGGTTGGTTGGTTGGTTGGTTGGTTGATAGAATAAATGGATAGATGAATGGATGGTTGGTTGAATGGATGAATGAATGAGTGGATGGATGAACGAATGAATGGATAGATGAATGAATGGTTGGATGTATGTGTGGATAGTTGATTGAATGGATGAATGAATGAGCAGATGGATGAAAGAATGAAATGAATAGATGAATGGATGGATTGATGCATGCGTAGAGGGATGGAATGGACGAGCACCTTTTTGCCAACCTGACAAATAAATTTTTTTTATTTGGATTTGTGCAATTGATAGTAGTAGACTTACTTCTTTTTCCATAGCTCTCCAGATGCCTTCGAGATCAGTATCGAATAAGTAAACATCATTTTTTGGAGTTCTGTTAATTGTCTTTAGGTCTTCTTTACCTTCAAAGAATACAGGATGATTAGTTTTTAAAAAAACTGTTCTGCACATAGATTCAAAAAATATTCTCAAATAAATGATTATAAAATCTATTATAATTATTATTATTATTATTATTATTATTATTATTATTATTATTATTATTATTATTATTATTATTATTATTATTATTATTCTTATATATTATATTATTATTATTATTATTATTATTATTATTATTATTATTATTATTATTATTATTATTATTATTATTATTATTATTATTATTATTATTATTATTCTATTATTATTATTATTATTATTATTATTATTATTTATTATTATTATTATTATATATTATTATTATTATTATTATTATTATTATTATTATTACTATTATTATTATTATTATTATTATTATTATTATTATTATTATTATTATTATTATTATTATTATTATTATTATTATTATTATTATTATTATCATTAAAAAATCTTACATTCAAATCCAAATGGATGATGAATAAGGTATAGATCTAAATAATCAAGTTTTAATTTTTCCAATGACAAAGTCAAGAACTTGCTTACATCTTTAGGACGATTCCCGTATGCTGGTAGCTGCGGAATAAAATTAACAATTTATTTTTTTAAAATTAAAAAAAAAATAAAAATAGAAAGTTCACATCTCACGGGCATTGCCCTCTTGGAGGAGAGGAACTTTTTTTTTAGGTAGTATATACCTACTATGCACATACAGGTACAAACCGACTCCCTCAAGCACTTGAGTCAGTCACTCTACCTTTTGTTTACCGGTAATAATTAGAGTAAATGTTCCTGAGAATAAAATTAAAACGTAAGATTTAGCAGACCGTAAACGATATTCGAAAGTCATATTTTTCTTATAAAAATCACCAAAAGTGACCAAAGACGAAACATTAATCATGATCCATTGACAAAGAGTTGATTAAATATTAGGGATGGAGCGATACCAAAATTTTTACCGATTCCGATACCGATACTTAAAAATTTCCCGATACCGATACCTAAAAATATGCCGATACTACTACCGATACCGATACCGATACTTTACTCTTGTCCAAAAATTTTACCGATACTGTAATTGCCGATACCGATACCGATACCGATACTCAAAAATATGCCGACACTGCCGATACTGATACCGATAGCGATACTTCACTCCATCCCTATTATTAAATATCACAAAAATAAGAGCTTGAAGGTAGGACTTCATGCTTCAAGCTTAAGCACCCACAGAATTATCGATGGAAAAACCCTACTTATAGATGATAATAATAATAGAATATGGATTGTACTTTCTAATTTTATTTGAAACCTGATTATATTAACTAGTTATTTATATGATAAACTAGAGAAGAGAAACAATAAAAAAAAACTAAGTAAATTAATAGGTAAATGATATAAGAAATAAGACATAAGAAAATGATATAAAACATAAGATAAAATTTAGGAAAATAGTATAAGGAACAGGAAACAAGATAAAATATAGGAGAATGATATAGGGAATAACACACAAGAATGTGGTATAAAACATATGACATAAGACAAGAAAATAATATAAAGCATGTGACATAAGACATAGGAAAATGATATAAGGAATAAGACATAATCTGGATATTCAAAATATTCTTTATTAAAAGAAATCAAAATTTGATCAAAGAGAAATTGTTTGATTTTTTTTGGGGGGGAGGGGAGCCGAAGCAGGAAAAGCTTTTATTTTAAAATTAAAAGTTCCGGAGCAGCAGCCGGAGATGCAGTTGGAAGCTGAAGTCAGCAAAACTTATCAGACATTATGGACATTAATTTCGAATCATAAATGGATACAGATCATGGAAAATGTGAGACCAAAATTTCGGTACCATATATATATATATATATATATATATATATATATATATATATATATATATATATATATATATATATATATATATATATATATATATATATATATATATATATATATATATATATATATATATATATATATATATATATATATATATATATATATATATATATATATATATATATATATATATATATATATATATATATATATATATATATATATATATATATATATATATATATATATATATATATATATATATATATATATATATATATATATATATATATATATATATATATATATATATATATATATATATATATATATATATATATATATATATATATATATATATATATATATATATATATATATATATATATATATATATATATATATATATATATATATATAAGAGAATGGGGTAATTTATTGTTTTAGGGGTGGTATGAAAAAGCATGCGAGCTAACCGGAACTAGGTCTAAATATACAAATTTTGCAGGAAAGGAAAAATACCAAACTTCATATAAAAAGTTTGGAATTTAGCAAAATAATTCTGAGGTCCTTATTTTACAAATAATCTTTTATAACTAAGTAATAGTAAAAAAAATTAAAGTGGTCACTTAAAGGGAACCGAAAATTCATGAGCTTTTATTAGTTAAACCCAGCACTGCATTTTCCACCCCGCAAAGCACCTGGGAGTAGTGCAAGAGCACAGCAACGCCCCCCCCAAAAAAAACAAACAAAAAAAAAGCCCCTCACCAGGATGCTGAAATCATGTGTCGCACTGCATATGTACAGTCATGAACAAAAGTTCATTCCTATTAGGCTGGAAATAAATATTTATATAAAATGGAAATCATTTCATAAAAGCTCTATTTTGAATAAAAAGACAATAAAAACATTAAGAGGGGCTTAATTGAACTGTTTTTGGCTGAACCTGAAATGATCCCCATTTTATATAAATATTTATTTCCAGCCTAATAGGAACGAACTTTTGTTCACGACTGTACGTAGGTCAATCATTGCTTATATGGAAGAGTACTGTAAAGTTTTGGGCGCTGAAATGTTACACCTAACTTAACGGAGGGATGCAAACCTTTTTCAGGATAAATCATACCTAAACTAATTTTGTTTCAGCTTTAAATTATTGTTATATTTACAATTTCATTTTGTATTCATTTTTTAAAAAAAATTAAGTGGAGAGAGGACTAGTTCACTCGTCTAGTGCTTGGCTTGCTATGTAGTCGTGAAAGACAAAAGGGGAATATGTTATCTGCCTAGAGAGGCGTCCTATGCCCTTCGGAGGAGTCGCTCTCAAAAAAGGAAACCAAAAATATATTAAAGTACGAAATTTTAAAAAGTTATTTTCTTTGATATACCTTTGACGTAACAAACACGTCTTCTCTCTTGAGCTTTCCCTTGGAAAACCAATCTTGTAATTCATCTCCAATGGCGTCTTCATTCATATACAAATAAGCTGTGTCAATTGAACGATAACCAACTTCTAGAGCAGTGCGCAGCGATCTGCGCATTTCATCGTCGTAACCCTGATAGGAATTAATAAGAAAAGTGATTAAAACATAAAAATTAAAGATATTTCCAATTTCATTATTATTATTATTATTATTATTATTATTATTATTATTATTATTATTATTATTATTATTATTATTATTATTATTATTATTATTATTAGAGCATCCCAATTAGTCAAGTAGATTTACATAAATTCAAGACTTTGGAATGGAATCAGGGTTAAAATTTTCTAGATGAAACAGTCGAAATGGAGTCGGAGCAGTCGGAACCGGATTCAGAGTCGTTAATTTCTGTTTGAAGTTTGTTCTCGCTTATATCTTTAACCATGGTTATGGAATCGGCTATTAGATATTCTAACTTCGGAACTCGGGATCCAACTATTTCTGAATTTCCAGTTCCGATTCCAAGTAATGAAGATCATGAGATTCCACTTCCGGTTTCGATTCCAACTGCTTATGAATGTGCAATTTTTAAGACTCTGATTCGGATTCCAACTTCGGAAAAGTTTTGGAACCAGAGTCCGATTCTAATTCCGATATTTCCAAATTAATTTTAGCACTTTTCGATCATTGTAAATCAATAAATCATCCACAATTTATCTTCAAAAATGTCTGTAAAAATTGGTAACACTCTTCCTTTTTACTTCTCCAACTTTCCTTCTACTTGCAAACTTTCAAATGACATGTACCCTGTAACGTCTGCCATTAATTTGGTAATGCAATAGTGTTTTCCAACTCTTTGCGAAAACTCTTTCAGGCATTTGGTCTTTAACTAAAATTCTTCCCCATGCCCTTTTAATATAATTTTTTCCTTGGCGTATCTTTAAAATGTATTTTGAGTAAGCTTAGATTAGATCTATAGGATAAGGTAGGTTAGGTTAGTTAGTGTCAGTATCCGATATATCTTCAGAATTCATTTAAATGGTGTTTTCTGAAATATCAGTGGGGTAGTGTAGCCCCACAAAAGGGTATTTCCTACTGGAAATGTGTTCTGTCTTGTTGGAAAAATGAAAGATATATAATAATAATATTTTAATAGCAAATAATTGCTTACTTACACTGTAAGTTCCTAATCCAATCATTGGCATTTTGTACCCATTGATCAATTGCAACACATTTGTCTCCATTTTACTGTACAAGAATTTTCAACACTGAAATATTAAATGGATTGTTTTTTATTTCGAAAAAGAGCTAAAAAGGAGCTAAAAAAGAGCTAAAAAAGAGCTAAAAATAAATAGAACATTAATATATTAAACCTTAAAACTCATAAACATTAAAAATGAAAAAAATACGTTAAAATAATAATAAATAATAATAATAATAATAATAATAATAATAATAATAATAATAATAATAATAATAATAATATTTCACAGAACAATCAACAAGAGTTGATTTTTATTATTACACTAAAACTGAATTAGCAACAGCTATTTTATCTCAAGATTTGACTGACCTTGACAATTTGACTGACCTTGACAATTTAGTTGTTTGATTTGTCAAAAGAAAAGTCACTGTGTATATTTGTCATTTATTAAAAAAAAATAATTTTATTTTGCAAATGTTTAACATTTATTAATGTTGCCTATTGATTTTAATTATGCAAGTAGGTAATAGTTGCTGTTGCTGTTGTTGCTTTTATTTTAAATGAAAGTATATATATATATATATATATATATATATATATATATATATATATATTATATATATATATATATATATATATATATATATATATATATATATATATATATATATATATATATAATATATATATATATATTATTTTATTATAAATATTTTTAAAAAAAACAAAAAATATTATACACTATCATACACAAACACACACAAATTCAAACTCACACATACATTTACACACACACACACACATTCAATACAATTTCGAATCGATAGATATATATATATATATATATATATATATATATATATATATATATATATATATATATATATATATATATATATATATATATATATATATATATATATATATATATATATATATATATATATATATATATATATATATATATATATATATATATATATATATATATATATATATATATATATATATATATATATATATATATATATATATATATATATATCAGTGGTGGACGAATCAGGCAACTTTCGAATCCGAATCGGAATCCAGTCAATTCTGAATTTCTCGAATCGAATCCGTATTAGGATCCAGAACCCTCGAATCTGAATCCGAATCCATATAAAATCTACGAATCCGGATTCGGATATCACTGAATTATATATATATATATATATATATATATATATATATATATATATATATATATATATATATATATATATATATATATATATATATATATATATATATATATATTATCTGTTGGCCAAATCTCAGAAGCCTACCAATTTCTATCAAAGTTGGGAAATTCACAGGACGAACCAAATTGAAAGATAACTTGCCCCGATACATTTCTTTTCAAAGTGTGAAAGTCAAAACAAGTTAATAAAATAGATAAAAGGGAATGAGTTCCAGACTTTACCAGTAGAGCACATGTAATGATTATGCGTAGAGGTTATGTCTAGTGTCAGATAATTGGAAAGAAAAAGGGTAAGACTTGTGTGGGGCGTTTAGAAGAGAATTCTTCCGTGTAATATCGATTACATAGTGTGACACAACAATGCAACTGGTAGAAAAAGACTGGAGAGAGAGTTAGTAAGAACAGGTTAGTTAAGACGAAAATCACTAGATTCCGCTTTTTTCAGCAATAGCTGTGTGTGTGAAACCATCCCAGATGTTTATATCATGCTACATATACAAAAATGAAAAACTCCATTTCTGCTATAATAATGACTTGAAGAAATTTCAAAGTAATCTCAGTATGCCCAACCTCTTAGAACCTTGCTTAGAAAGAGAAATAATGTTATCCTTCCAAGAAAGATCAAGAGAAAAAGTAATACCAAAAATATTTTAGGACGGATAAAGATTTGAGTTGTGTGTGTTTGAAGATGTTATATTTGTTTGCAATATTATGTCGAATTGAAAGATGGAGGAGATGAGGTTTTTA
>SEYY01022808.1:115000-120000 GCA_009176605.1 Armadillidium nasatum | reverse complement strand
AAAGAGTTTAGCTGCTCCTCAATTTTATTTATTTATTTATATTTATTTTGGTTATTTATTTTTCATATTATTATTTATTATATTATTATTATTATTATTATTATTATTATTATTATTATTATTATTATTATTATTATTATTATTATTATTATTATTATTATTATTATTATTATTATTATTATTTATTATTTATTATTATTATTATTATTATTTATTATTATTATTATTATTATTATTTATTATTATTATTTATTATTATTATTATTATTATTATTATTATTTTTTTATTTTTTATTTTTTGGGGGGTGGTGGTGGTGGGGGGGGGAGCAAATTCTGATAATGCACATGATATGATAAAAATCTGATATGAATACATATAGAATACCTCCTTTTCGAGTTCCCGCCAGATGGCAACATGGTCCTGTGTCAGGAATCGAATACCACAAACACCATCAGGACCTTTTCCAAAAATATTCTCTTCACCTTGATCTGAAAATTCATAATTTTAGTTGCGATATTAAGAAATAAATATTTTTTATTTAATTACTTTGTTCATTTAATTATTTTTCTTTTCAAATTTTATGATTTATAATTAGTTTATTATTAATTATAATTACTTTAATTATTAATTTAAACAAAGATTTTTCTACCTAAATTTTTAGTAAACTTCTTTTAATTATTATGAAAGAAGTCAGTGTTTATTGTATAACTACCATTATTGATACTATAGTTACTATTTAGATACCTACTACCTACTACCACAACTATTAACTACTATTTAATAATAATAACAATAAGTAATAATAATAATAATAATAATAATAATAATAATAATAATATAATAACGATAATAATAGTGATACCACTACTAATACTGATAATAGTAACGTTAATAATAATGATAGTCCTACTACTAATACTAATAATAAGAATAATAATAATCTTCTTCTTCTTCTTCTTCTTCTTCTTCTTCTTCTTATTATTATTATTATTATTATTATTATTATTATTATTATTATTATTATTATTATTATTATTATATATTATTATTATTATTATTATTATTATTATTATTATATTATTATTATTATTATTATTATTATTATTATTATTATTATTATTATTATTATTATTATTATTATTACTCACTTTTCAATCCAAAAGGATGATGTATAAGAAACAAGTCAACATAATCGAGTTGTAACCTCTTCAAAGATTTTGTTACGAAGTTGCTGACGTCACTTGCCCGATTTGCAATAGCAGGCAGCTTATAGGGAAGGAAATACGATATATCGGTTTCATAATTTTGATGTATTGATATTATAGCAAATGTAACGATTATTTAAAAAACCTTCAATATCTTCGAATTATTCTATAATTATATATTACAATATATCGATTTGATATATTGATATTATAACAAATGTAACGATTATTAAATAAAATCTTCAATATCTTGGATTATTTTATAAAGAAATAAAAGTTTAATTAATTAAAACTAATTGATATTACTTTTTAATTAGTTAATTGATTTTAGAAATCTTTATTATAATTAATAGATACATATTTTCTTAATCATTAAATTCTCTGCAATTTTATAATAAGAATAATAATAATAATAATAATTGATCAATCAATTTGATTATCGATATTATGAATACACCCCAAAAAAATTTCAAAAAAAATACACCCTCGAACTTGACAATAAAATGCCACTATTTTTCATAAGATCACATCAACGTATATATCGATTAATATCACATATACATCGATTACTATCGTATATATCGATATAATGTATACATCGATTACCTTCGTAGTAATAAAGATATCTTCTCTCTTGAGTTTTCCTTTTGATAACCAATCCTGAATTTCTTCTCCGATAAATTCTTCGTTTGAATACATGAAGGCCGTGTCAATCGCACGATAACCGCTTTCAAATGCTACTCGAATCGCATTTCTCAGCTCATCTTTGAAAGCCTGCATTATATATATATATATATATATATATATATATATATATATATATATATATATATATATATATATATATATATATATATATATATATATATATATATATATAATATATATATATATATATATATATATATATATATTTACAAAATTATTTACTCATCTTTAACAGGGAGACTTATGGTTAATTTTTTTACCACCACTCACGGGCAGAGCCCTTTTCAAAGAAGGGGCATAATTAAAGAATAAAAGAAAACCCACTCATCCTCACGCTGATCGCTCAGGTGGGAGCAGAGTATGCAATGCTCACACAAAATTCATGTGCAAGCAAGGCACCCCTTGTTCTTTGAGGGTGACGGAATGGAGGTGGAATGGGAGAGGTCAACTCCCTCGAGCACCTTCCATTGTCGTACCTATAGAAAAGAGAGAGTGAACCAACGTCACGTCGAGGAGAAAGGGGGTCAAGGGAGTTTGAAAGTAAGGGAGAGTTTATTAGTCTTTTAGCCTTAGACTCAACCCTATTGAAAAGAAGAGTGGGAACCGGAACCACCACAAATGTGAGAACAGTACTCCATGCATATAACTGGAGTAACTGTTCAAAAGAAAAAAAAATTCCTGCAATCTGAACAGAACACCCAGCTTTTCAGAGGCTACCTTAGTGACCGTTGTGATATGAGGTTTCCAAGATAATTTATTGTTTACGTTTAGACCAAGAATGTCTATGTTGTTCACAGGTAAGACGGGAGAGCCGTCGAAGGAGTTAGGAAAATTAGGAGGAGTTTTTGAGAGAGAAATGTGAAGAAGTTGAGTTTTCAAAGAGTTGAATTTCACATGGTTGCGGTGGACCCACCGGAAAATCTCAAACAGATAGCCAATAATATAATCGGAAAGTTGAAGACGAGAAGCAACTCTAGAAGCAAAAGAAGAAGCAGATTTGAAGTGAGTATAAGAATGGAGAGTCGAGTCGTCGGCATATAATTACTTAATAGTTAATATGATATCCTTAACCCTTTCAATATCATAGATGAACAGTTTCCCCAGGATCTTTTTCAATCTGGCATTCAAAAATTCTCGTGCTCAATTATATACCTCGAAGAGTATTCTCGAACATTAATGAACTTTCTTGAGCTAATAATGAGCTTTAATATATATAATATAATATATATATATATATATATATATAATATATATATATATATATATATATATATATATATATATATATATATATATATATATATATATATATAATAATAATATCCTTAATAAAAATTTTTTTATCATTAATGTTTTTTTTGTTTTTTTTTTAAACCGTTGGTTTTTTTTTTCCACCCTGACCATGGCTTATCGGATTTATAACATTAAATTGCTTTGGTGTCTAGCTCCAGAGTTCGATATCTCTTAATTTATAATTGCTATCATTGTCGGTGCTGCTATAAATAGGAATCTCCTGAAGTAGAGTGTTGAAGTTCACACCATTTATTACTTCTTTCCCTGTTCTTAAGGATGGTTATGATGAAAGTTTGAACATTTTTCCTGGAAGGTCAATAAAATGGTCATGATAGTGTTTTAAAAAATTTTCATATCAATTATGGAAATATTTTTGACCTTTTGACTGCAATAAATAGGAACCTTCGGACGACAAAGCTTTGACCTTTATACCATTTAGTACATCTTTACAAATTCTTAAGGATAGTTATCATGAAAATTGGTACGCTTTCTCTGGAAGGTCTCAAAAAAGGTCAAGAAATACTTGAAAAAAATATTTCAAATTTGGAACTCTCTATGACCATTAAAGGAAGCATTTCAATCATAGCGTAATATAAAAAAGTATATATATATATATATATATATATATATATATATATATATATATATATATATATATATATATATATATATATATATATATATATATATATATATATATATATATATATATATATATATATATATATATATATATATATATATATATAGGTAAAAGGCCAGACAACCTAATTTGTATACAATTGTACGTACATAGAGACAAGCAACCGCATACACAAACTAAAAACAATAGTGAATTTATGTAATACTTTAATCATTTTATAAACTACAATAAAAATGAGAAGACGGTGTGATACCGGCAAGATCTGAAAGAATTCAAGGTCTTGTTTGTGTAAGAATATTTTGTTACTAAGGTAAAAGAAAAGTGTGTTAATAATAATTATAATAATAATAATAATAATAATAATAATAATAATAATAATAATAATAATAATAATAATAATAATAATAATAATAATAATATATATTATATTATTATTATTATTATTATTATTATTATTATTATTATTATTATTATTATTATTATTATTATTATTATTATTATTATTATTATTATTATTATTATTATTATTATTATTATTATTATTATTACTGTATCATTCCTATTGTTCTCATAACTTTTGCTTCTGAGCTTATATTCTACCTTGGTAAACTGTTTAATTTTTGCCAAGAGACTAATTTTTCACTCTTGCTGAAGCACTCATTCAACCTTTACTCTTCTCAACCCTCCCTCTTTCTTTCTATCGCTTTAGCATCCTTTTTTTTTTTTTTTTTTTTTTTTTTTTTTTTTTTTTTTTTCAAAATTTTTTTCAAAATTTTCGAATCTTTCCTTAATTAATTGAAAAGATTTGGAAATATCATAAATCTTCTAATTTTATCTCTGATCAACAGTATGACTTTCGTAAGGAACGTTCAACTGGTAATCTTCTTTTACCTCGCTTTGATTCTTAATCTTCCTTTCTACTGCATTTCAATGGATCTTTTGCTGTGGAGCTGGACATATCGAAATCTTCCGACAGTGTCTGAAACTACTTCAGTTTCGGAGCCCTCTCTCATTCGATAATTATTCTTCTCTCTGTGGCCTTCTCTCTCATTTCTCTTAAGGTCCTTCGATAGTAGGTGTTGTAGACGACCACCATTCATTCTTTAAATTTATTAATAGTGGTGTTCTTCAAGGTACTATTCTACCTTTA
>SEYY01022808.1:107500-110000 GCA_009176605.1 Armadillidium nasatum | reverse complement strand
TACAAAGAAAACTATTACACTTAATAGTTGAAATTTAAGATGCATTACATACAGGCACAAAATATGCAAAATAATTTCGATTACTTTGTTATTAGTTAATATTAACTCAATTTTAGTTACTGATTATATTGAAACGATTTTTGATAATTCTTTTCTTACCATAGTTAACCCTAATAAAAATGATCCTGCAAAACATTGAGAAACGCTCTGCAAAGAAAACTATTATATTTAATAATTAAAATTTAAGATGCATTACCTATACTAAATTTATAGAATATTTTTATAATTAATTTATCTTTGGCTCACCCTTCTTCAGTCCAAGGAGCTCCTAATGGAGAATAAGCTGTTACAGCTATATTTCTTTCTTTACAGAAATCTACGAGTTTTCTTTGAGGAAAATAACAGTGAATTTCAATCTGGAGAACAACAGGAGGAATCTTCGCCACTGTGTTAAAAACATAGAATTAATAACTAATCAAGACGGAGAAGAAGAAAATCTTCGAAAAGGAAATTCAGTTAAAAAATAATAATAAGAAATATTAATACTACACTTATATATATATATTTATATTTTTTTTTTTTTAGAGTTTTGTATTACTACTTTACTAATTAAAACTGAATAATAAATATTTTTTTTTTACAAAAAAGAAAAAACTTCTGAATAAAGTTTCTTACCTTTTAGAATTTTTTCGATCTGACTCTTATTAAAATTGGAAATTCCGATTCCTTTTGCTCTTCCATTTTCAACCTGTGTGTGTGTGTGTGTGTGTCAATTAGAAATGAAATTTAATATTAGGTATATGTAATCACAATAGTATCAAGTCATTCCTTCACAGGATTAATATTATTATTATTATTATTATTATTATTATTATTATTATTATTATTATTATTATTATTATTATTATTGTTGTTGTTGTTGTTATTATTATTATCATTATTAATATCATTATTATTATTATTACAATTATTACTATTATTATTTTATTATTATTATTATTATTATTGTTATTATTATTGCTATTACCGTTATACTTTTCTTCTAAAATTTAATAAACGGAATTATAATAAAATTTAATAAAATAAAATCTAAAATATGATAATTATTGTTAATTTAAAAACAAAAAAGTAATAAAAAATATGGTTATTATTTTTAATTTAGAAACAAAATTTTTATCATTATTATTAACATTTGAAATTTAAAGGTTTAAATGACAAGAGGCTAATAATAATAATAATAATAATAATAATAATAATAATAATAATAATAATAATAATAATAATAATAATAATAATAATACATTTATTATTTGTAATTTAGAAACCAAATTTTTTTATCATTTTATAAAACTTTTTTTTTTTTTGTTTTTTTTTTTAAATAATAAAAATAATAAAGTTTTATTTTTTTATATAATTTAATACAAAAGAATTTTTTTTTAAATAATAAAAATAATAAAAAGTTTTATTATTTATTTAATTTATTTCAAAGCTTTTTTCATTTTTTTATTTTTTATTTCCAGTCCCTTTAAATTGATCTTACCTCTTTCTCCATAGCCTTCCATATGTTTTCTAAGTCCGTGTTATTGTCATACTGTATAACACCATTTTCATCTTGGGCAAGTGTGTTATCCTCACTTAGACCTATAATTGTAATTTATAATTTAAAAACAGTAAATTATAGTAATATTTTTAAGTTATTTTAATTTTGATTAAATAATGTAATAAATATACTCATTATAACTAATGGTAATATTTAAATAATTCGTTGTACTTCAAGAAGCTAAAATGTTTGGCATTGCTCCTTAAAAAGATAAAATTAAAAGTAAATAATTTATTTTTATTAAAATTATTTTATATTATCATCATGATTATGTATGATTATATTACTGATAAATTTTTTTACACTAAAATAATAATAATGCAGAAATTTGAAAAAGATTGGTTCGTAATGAAAAATATACAGAGTTAGACACATTAAATTTAATTTATATATATGGTAAATTAATTAAATTAAGGTTATTAAAAAAAATTTCCTATATTCCTTATTTTTCATAGTTATTTAATTAATGAATAAGAATATAATTATAATCTAAATATTTATATAGTTCAATCTTTAATGATTAATTAGATCCTGACTTTTAAGTAAAAAAAAAATAAAAAAAATAAAAAAAACTTCTTCATCTGGTCTTTGTTTCTTACAAAAACTTCTCACCTTAGGGACATTGCCCTATTAAAGGAGGGGAATCCTCCAGGTGGTTTCTACCTAGGGTCCTTATGATGGATTGAACCAGAACACGTTACGACTGGTGTTAATAATAATAATAATAATAAATTTCAGTAAATTACTAAGTAAATATAAATAAGTTGAGAACTTACATTTGAGTCCAAAAGGATGATGAATCAAATAGAGATCAATAAAATCAAGTTTCAGATTTTGTAAAGATTTGGACAGAAATCTTGGGACGTCTTCAGGACGGTTTCCGATCAAAGGAAGCTAAAA
>SEYY01022808.1:100000-102500 GCA_009176605.1 Armadillidium nasatum | reverse complement strand
TTTTATGTAATTCATTTTGATTATTGGAAGACTTATATTTTATACCTTTTAATTAGATTCTGGACTTTACACTTAGTAAAGAGGATATGAAAGCTCTCTCCAAGCTTGACAGAGGCGAAAAAGGAAGAATTTTTATATTTCAAGTTAATTCACAAAATATAAGTATAAAATATTTATTAACTAAACGAAAATATTTAGATAATAATGAATTATTATTATTATTTTTATTATTATTATTATTATTATTTTATTATTATTATTATTATTATTATTATTATTATTATTATTAATAATACAAATGTGAAAATCACTAAGAATATCCATTTCACTCAGAGTTGTGATAGCTTGTTAGAATAAGTCTTTATTGAATCAAATATTGTTCTTATAAATTAAATTTATTAAAAAAAAAAAAAAAAAAAAAAAAAAAAAAAAAAAATTGCAAATTATAAAAATGATTCATGCCAGTGGAGTATTTCAAAAACACTAGAGACCGTCTTTCAACACTCAAATGATCCTTGAACAACACTAGTAATATTCCAACATCACTCATGGTATACTCGATCGACGCTCAAGGTATGCTCGACCATCGCTCAAGGTATTTTCGACCAACGCTCAAGGTATATCGAATAACACTCAAGGAATGCACCAATAACACTCAAGTAATACTCGACAAGCTCTCAAGATATACACTAATAACACTTAAGGGATGCACGCTCGAACAACACTCAAGGGATGCTCAAATGAAACTCAGTGAAAAACACACTAAAAAATAATGACGTTTTTTTATTCACCTTTTCGGTTTAGATCTAAAGGGCGTCGATTATGAAATAAGAAATAAAACCCTCAATTTATTATTAAATACTTTACCATTGTATTCTATGGGAAGAACAGTACAATTCATTTTCTATAATTATATTATTCATTAAATTACTACATGGGTTTACCAACAATCCTAATACACTCTTAAAAAGTTAGCACTGATACACTGCAAAAATTGTCCTAACGAATCGTTGGGACAAGATAGGCAAAAATGCCACAACAAATTTTTTCAGTTATTTTCTCATTAAAAACTAAATCGGTGAAGCGACTTTCTTATGCTTAACACGTCTTTTCTCTATTGAAAATTTTACTGAGATATTTTTGCCACTTGTCCCAACGATTCGTTAGGACAATTTTTCCAGTATATAATAATATAACATATAAAATAATACAATGTAATTTAATATGATAATACAATATAATATAAGGTAAAATAATATTTAAAATAATATAATATAATAATTTAATAAAAAATATAATATAATATAATAATTAAAATAAACATAAAATTATATAACAATTTACATAAAATAATATATAGCATAATTTAATATAATATAAAATAATATGATATAAAGTAATATAATATAAAATATATATGTATTTTAATTATTTCGTATGGAAATTGTTCAATTTTTTTTTGGCAGATCTATATAGTTTTAATAATTATTATTATATAGTTTTAATACTTAATTTTGTATTATAATTAAAACTTAGTTTGCCAAATAATAAATTATGATTCCCTGAAAATGTTGAGAGAGAGATAGAGAGAGAGAGAGAGAGAGAGAGAGAGAGAGAGAGAGAGAGAGAGAGAGAGAGAGAGAGAGAGAGAGAGAGAGAGAGAGAGAGAGAGAGAGAGAGAGTGCGTACGTGCTTGTGTGTGTGCTGTGTGTGTGTGTGAACTAAAACTCGAAATATTAACCGAAATAAATTTCTTATTGAATTATATTTTTATTATTATATTTTAATAAATAAAGAATCTGTACAATAATCTACATTTAATATTTAATATTATTATTATTATTATTATTATTATTATTATTATTATTATTATTATTATTATTTATTATTATTATTATTATTATTATTATATTATTATTATTATTATTATTATTATTATTATTATTATTATTTCAGTTGAAGAATCCTGTCCAAAGTTGAAGTCAAAAACAGTAGAGAAAAAGAAATAGGAAGTGTGTTCCTGATTTTACCAGTACCATACGTTTACGAATGAGCATAGCAGGTAAGTCTGTGGTTAGAGAGTTAAATAGAGAAAGAATGGGACTGTGTAGATTGACGATTCGAACGTGCCCTCCTCAATGGAGGATGTATGTGATCAGGGAGCTCAAAAGATAAGTGTCTCAATTTATAGCGATATTATGAGGAGAGCGATGCAAGAGTTGGACGGTTCAAAAGAAACTAATGAGGGTTTATTGAGAGTAGTGAGAGATAACAATCGAAAAGTCTTCGACTCCTCCTCCTCAAGAAGGACTACGTTTAGTGGAATCACTTCAGATATATTCTGTGTTTTTTCCCATACATGAATGAACAATGTCCCTATGTTGAGCAAGCAACTAGGATGGTTTGAAGATATCTGAATAGTCGCCACAAAACGCCCAACCTCTTAGAATCTTGTTTAGTGCGAGATATAATAAGATTCTTTCAAGAAAGGTCTCAAGAA
>SEYY01022808.1:85000-87500 GCA_009176605.1 Armadillidium nasatum | reverse complement strand
ATCTGCACACATCAGAAACATCCAAAAATGTGCCATTTTATAAAGCTTATTTTTGTCTGGGTTATAAGATTATCTATTTCATTGTTCTTTTTTCCACATTTTTTAATATTTTAAAAAAAAAAAAAAAAAAAAAATTTTTTTTAAAAAATTTTTTTAAAATTTTTTTTAACCTTTTCTTTTTTTTTTTTTTTTGTGAGTGGGCATATATTATTTTTAATTAAGTTGCTGCGTGATTGGGCAATCTCGTATCTTAGCAAAAAATTATTGACTCTTTTAATTATTATTATTATTATTATTATTATTATTATTATTATTATTATTATTATTATTATTATTATTATTATTATTTTTATTATTATTATTATTATTATTATTATTATTATTATTATTATTATTATTATTATTATTATTATTATTATTATTATTATTATTATTATTATTATTATTATTATTATTATTATTATTATTATTTCAGATGTGAAAAACACAAAGAATATCCTTTTCATATAGAGTTCTAAGACCGAGCAAGCAAATGTTTAATATTATTTATTAAAAAAATAATATTTAATAAAAATATCAACCGGTAAAAACATTGCGAGTAACATTTGATGAAAGGCTGCGAGGAGGCAAATAATTTTGCCAGCTTAATCATTCAAAACTACCAGACTTTAGCTCCTCAGGCTCCAGCTCCATTATGTTAAAATTATCTTCTCTAGTGTCTTCGGTTTAAAATTACCTGACTCTGACGTCACTAATTTAAAATTTCCTGGATCGACGTCATAAATTTAAAATTACATGGCTCTGACGTCATTAATTTAAAATTTCACGGATTGACGTCATCAGTTTAAAATTACCTGGCTCTGACGTCATTAATTTAAAATTTCCTGGATCGACGTCATAAATTTAAAATTACATGGCTCTGACGTCATTAATTTAAAATTTCCCGGATCGACTTTATGAGTTTAAAATTACCTGGCTCTGACGTCATTAATTTAAAATTACTAGTCTCCGACTTTCCAATTAGAGTTTCTGCTCCATTTATGCCAATAAAATCATTAATTTTAAGATAAAATTTATGTAACAAAATAAAAAGAATAAATCATTACGAACTTTTAATTTTCGCATAATTATAAATATAAATACTAATTTATGGCAAGCATTATATTTCTGTTCAGGTTCCAGATAAAAATTAGTTTCTCTCCGGCCTCGGCCAACCCCAGAAACTTCGTGAAGGTTTTGCCTCCGCAGTTCTGATTTAAATTTAGAAGTTACTTTGAAATTATATTACGTGACTTGATTTTCCTGGTGTCTTCAGTGTTCAGTGGTGTTATTCTACATTCAGAAAATGGAAGTCAGGAAAAAAAAATTACATTTTTAACACAGCAATGAATTAAATGGGAAATCACACAGATCCATTAAAAGTTTAAGCAATGGTATTAACGGAACCAATGAGAAACTGTATGGAAAAAATTTTTTTATGAAAATATTTATAAAACCTTGGTATTATATTTAGAGTTGTATGAACATAATAAACAAAGACGGTGAATTTTTTTTCATTTTTTAAAGTTTGTTTTAATAGTTATGAAAAATAATTTGCTTGTGCTTATTATATATTTTAAGATATTTAATTCTTAGTTTAAAAATTGTAGTTAAAACTTAAATAAAGTTTAGTTGCCAGTTTTATTTAACACCAGAGATTTAGTACCTTTATGAAAATACTGCAGAGAAACAACGGAGAAGATTCGGTAAATAAAATTTGGTAAAAAAAAATGACTTTTGTAACTCTTTAATTAAAGTCCTTAGTATTTATTTATTCATTTACTTATTTTTATTTATATATTTTAATAGTTAAATAATTTATAGAAAGAAGCGATGCTACAAATAAATTTTAACGTTTTGAAAATTTTAAAGATATTTTCTCAATGAACAAGTATATATATATATATATATATATATATATATATATATATATATATATATATATATATATATATATATATATATATATATATATATATATATATATATATATATATATATATATATATATATATATATAATTTTATTATCATAATTTAATCAGAGCTAGTTGTGAAATGAAAATGGTATTGTAAAATTGTCAACTGTAATAAGTAATTTAAATTAGTGCTAAAAAATAAAGACATTTGGCAATTATAAATGTAGTTTCGTGAATATATTTTTCTTATTTTAATTTTTTTTTTTTTTTTTTTTAAATTTTTAATTACATTTCCATTAAAATGGGATTGGAAATTCGATTGTTTGACCAATAACGTCTTCTACTTGACAACTAATCAACAAACTAATCAATTGGAAACCAGGATAGATAGATAAGGTTCATATATAATGGGGCTTTTTAGATAACTGAGGTTCAAATAGAAATTTTTTTTTAGATAACTCAGTCCCATATAGAAGAGCTTTTTAGATAACTTAGGTCCAAATAGAGAGGTCTTTTTCGATAACTCAGGTCCATATATAAAGA
>SEYY01022808.1:72500-80000 GCA_009176605.1 Armadillidium nasatum | reverse complement strand
TATATATATATATATATATATATATATATATATATATATATATATATATATATATATATATATATATATATATATATATATATATATATATATATATATATATATAAATTACCCTTACAATAAATTACATAAATAAGTTATAATAATACGGACTTACTTTTCATAATTCTCTGCACTTGAACACTATTGAAATTTGAAAGGCCAAGAGATTTAACACGGCCTGCCTTCACCTGAAAAATATTTATAAAAAAAAATGAGGATGTTTACGTGCCATTCGTGATTGTTCTCCAAATTGAAGACACCATCACGCCTGAACTGCGTCTCATTTATGAAAAATACGAATTCGGAGAAGTTTGCTTCATTTACCCCTTCATCTAAAAAAAAAACTCGAGGACCTTAATCTTCTGGTGGCAAACCCTGTACCCTCTGAATGTGATATAGATGGAAAGACTATCTCCCAATACACGCCACACTCAGTATGATCTCCAACCGTGTTCGTGCGTGGGTGTCTACGTATATGACATAAAACCTCTTCCGCAATACGCAGACGCATCTCCCTTGGGCAAATGGCATCTACTCTATTAGTTCCAATGCTCTTGCTTTACGCAATCGTCGGTGCAGGTTTGTGAACCTTCAAGAACAGGGAACATAACGATCCGTGAAAAACGATCACGGTATATCCTTGCCTCATGTCTTGCATTACCATTTGAAGCGCCAAACGCTATGTGCATGTCGTCTCATTTCTATATTTGTTAGAGGATGTTGCATGACATTTGCTTACGTTTGTCTCACTACCTTACATTGCTATCCACGTATACTGGAACGTTCGAGAACTCTCTTTAAAACTAATAAAAGCTATATCATTTGCCGACAGATGTGTATAATATAACATATGTATAATTTCCCTTTCCCAACATACTATTAAATTTTGTACCTCTAATTTTGCAACACCCTATTATATATCTATATATTATATATATATATATATATATATATATATATATATATATATATATATATATATATATATATATATATATATATATATATATATATATATATATATATATATATGTATATATATACCTCTTGTTCTAAAGCCTTCCAAAGTGCCTCTAGATCTGTATCAAAATCCATTTGTGATTCTCCATCTTGATAGAGAAGAGCCTCAAGTGACACTGTTTTTGTATCCAATCCTGGTATCGAACGTATGTTGAATATCAGATATATCTATGTCTGAGAAGATTTTTGCCAGCCTATGTATATATATATATGTATATATATATATATATATATATATATATATATATATATATATATATATATATATATATATATATATATATATATATATATATATATATATATATATATATATATATATATATATATGTGTATGTGTGTGTGTGTGTGTGTGTGTGTGTGTGTGTGTGTGTGTGCGGGTTATGCGGCCCAATTAAAGGTCTCATTCTCCCTTCTATAAAACTTGAAGTTTTTCACTGCATTTCCTGAAAATCTTTCTGCAAGGATATGTAAATCCAGATTTTCGTGGAACGCTTCCAACCTTAAATGACCGATTTTCTTTCAAGATTAGCTTTAAGTATAGTTCGTTTTTGTATTAATAAATATAACTATTAATAACAAGGAAATATATATATTATATTATATATATATATATATATATATATATATATATATATATATATATATATATATATATATATATATATATATATATATATATATATATATATAATATATATATATATATATATATATATATATATAGGTCAGACCGGTTTAAACCAGGTACATATTTAAAAAACTACTTAACGTACGTAAAAAAGGATTATATTTTTGGAATCCTTGTCGAATTTCAGTTAGGAAAAGTGTAAAATATTTCCAAATAAATAAAAAAAATGGTTTTGTACGACAACTGATGACGTAACAAACTTAGATTTGGTGTTATACCGAACATTTGTCTACGGGGGCTCTGCCCCCCGTACCCCCCGACCCGTGAGTGATGATGATACTGTAGACAACTTTTTCTGTCGACGATTTGGGGTATTTCCCATTTTTTCCAATTTCGAAAAAATTGAAAAAAAACGGACATTGCCAGACGTACGATTTTGCGAGAATTAAAAATAAGTAAACTTTACTTATATAAACTTTATTATTATAAGAATTTATTTTTTATTTCCCAAATTTTTCCTACCTGAAATTCGACAAGGATTCCAAAAATATAATCCTTTTTTACGTATCTTCAGTAGTTTTTTAAATATGTACCTGGTTTAAACCGAAGTCTGGCCATATATATATATATATATATATATATATATATATATATATATATATATATATATATATATATATATATATATATATATATATATATATATATATATATATATCCAGGTACAGTAGTCTGTCTATACACTTTAGGTTTTTAAAACTGTTAAGCTTAATTGTTTATCTCTATAAATCATGTTCGCACGATCTAATAATTACCATGAAAAAATGTAATCCTTTTAATCTTTTCTCAATATTCCAAGAAATTTTTACAACAAACATGTAATTGCCATCACATGTATAAATTTTTAAATTTTACAGTAAGTTCTCATAAAATATATTTTTTTTTTTTTTTTTTTTTTTTTTTTTTTTTTTTTTTTTTTTACCTATTGAAGCATTTAAGAAAAATGACTTAAAAGTCCAAATTACATTTCAGATATTTTAGACCCTGTCAATGCAAGAATATTTTCTAAGAAATAATTGAAAAAAGGATGGATTAGTTTCCTAACACTGTCTAGTATTTTATTTCATTTCTGTCACCACTGACAGAATTTTGAAAGCCTATAAATATTATAAACATCTGCTTTCGTTTGAAAAGGGTATAACCACGTTATATTCTATGGTATACCCATCATATTAAAAGTTTGGCCATCGAAAGCAAAGAATCGATAACCTTTCAGCAACGATAAGTCTTAACCAATCAGAGAACCTGGAGTAGAAAATTGATGTTGACGTCACTTCACTTATTCAACTATTAGTGCACCTTCGTAGTTGTTTGCATTTTTAATGTCATTTGTAGACTAGGGGGAAAGGGAATAATAGTGGAAAATATATGGCAAATATATTCATTTACTTTTTAATAAAATTTCCTTCTAGCAAGAACTACGGTACTATCTATATACTATGCAGGAACCAAGAAGTTAAACCTTGAACATTTTTGGTATCTGATAATGAGACCATAGCAATTAGAGTATGTCCTACTGCTACAAAGTACTATTTCATTTGTATAATTATATTTAAAGGAGAAATTGAATTCAAAATTGTACTCACATTTTAATCCAAATGGATGGTGAATTAAATATTGGTCCACGTAGTCGAGTTTCAGATTTTGAAGAGATTTTGTTAGGAATTTGTTAACATCTTTAGGCCGATTGGCAATAGATGGCAACTGATACATAAAAAATTTGAAATGAAAATATTTTGAATGTTGGCAATTTTTACGGAAAACTTTTTAATTAAGAATTGGGTTTAGAAAATAGAATTCATTTTATCCGTTTTATATTTGTTTGAGTGAATTATAAATGTTAAGTAAGGTCGAAAATATGTATTCAAAAAATTTGAGTGAAACAGAAACTTTATTATAAATTAAAACTTGAGTAATTCGTTTATAATAAAATAAAATAGTAAGTTACTAATATTGTTAATCATTTTCCATTTCTATTATAATATAGAAATTAATAAAAGGAGATATATAAAATGAACATTTGAAACAAAGATCAAATCACAGCCTGTGATCAAAGTGAGGCACGTAGAGGAGTTGTGAGATTTACAACACACCTCAATATACCATTAATTATGGTTTTATTAAGATGTGATTAATTACTTGCTTATTGATACGAATATTTAGTTCTTATGTTCAGAAAACGCTTTTGACTGAAGGTTAGGTTAAATGGTATTAAATTTTGTCGAAAACCTTTAGTATTGTATGGGAAACCGCACGCTTAAATTTATGGCCCTACACTAGTTTTTCTAATTTCCAACCTAACTGGCCTGAACTCTTAACTTCTTTTCAAGGAAGTGTATTAAACTCCATATACAAATTTCTGACCTTGAGTGGGCTGATGTTTAAATTTAAAGCAGAAAACTAAAATAATTAATTATTGGGAAAATTACATTAATGTGATATTCGGCTTACTTTTGTAGTAACAAAAACGTCCTCTCTCTTGAGTTTTCCGTTTGAGAACCATTCTTGGAGCACTTCACCAATTATTTTTTCATTCAGATATAAATAAGCAGTATCGATAGACCTATACCCTGATTCTAAGGCACAGTTTAGAGCTCTCCGCATTTCATCATCATCGGCCTAGAAAAAAAATTGAAACAGAGGTATAAATTTTAAATAAATATTTTTCATAAGATTTGTTACATAAAAATTTTAATTTATATATTTTAGAGAGATTATGTAACGCTCTTTTAATTTTAGAATCTTGAGTCAAATTTTGAGTTAGAAACATAATATAATGTATTAGTTACAGTCAGTCTTGTCATAAAAAATCAAAAAGTTTTAAAAGGATCCGAAACCATTAATAAAAACTGAAACTTGTAATAGAATGTATTAAAGAACCAGAATAAATTGATGTGGTTACCCTAAAAAAAAGTTATCAATTCCTTATCAGTGCTAGTACCAAGTACCCATTTTTCCCTGTATAAAAAAATATTCAAGTTTAGATCTTATCTTTGTTATAAACCACACCAAGAAAATAAATCTTCGTTTAATCAGATGGATTTATATTGGTCTGGTTTAAATGGACGTGATTTTCTGAAATGTTTTTGGTAGTAAAAAAAATCTTAACAAGTATCCTTTCAATAAAATTTCATTATTCTTTCAGACATAAAGCAAAAGTTTCAGATTTTTGCAAAATTTTGAGAACTCGAAGACATGTCTTAAGAAAATAAAATTTAAAAGTAACAGCAAAAATTAATATAAAATCTTTGTAATTTATTAAGAAAAAATAAAAAAAAAAAAAAAAAAGATAATTTTAATTAACATTTTATTGAAATTTTAGAAATTTTAAGGTAAAGTCAAACCATAGGAAGAAATCATTTCTGAGAGTTTTTTTTTTTTTTTTTTTTTTTATGACAAAATAAAATTTTGGATTTTATGGAAGATTAACCAGAAACCCAATCTTCCTCCTCCTCCTCCTCCTCCTCCCTCCTCCTCCTCCTCCTCCCTCCTACTACTACTACTACTACTACTACTACTACTACTACTACTACTACTACTACTACTACTACTACTGTGAGTTTCTTGATCATTACTGACTTTTGGTATTGGTCAACCCAACAAACTAAATCCACTAATGAATAAATGTTTGTTAAGGAAACGGTGAATCAAAGGGGTTCTGCTATGTTCATTACTAATAGATATATATATATATATATATATATATATATATATATATATATATATATATATATATATATATATATATATATATATATATATATATATATATATATATATATATATATATATATATATATATATATATATATATATATATATATATATATATATATATATATATATATATATATATATATATATATATATATATATATATATATATATATATATATATATATATATATATATATATATATATATATATATATATATATATATATAAAATTTGGTATATTTTATAATCTCTCAACCACTCACAGGTGGCGAGGTACTGGGGCAGAGTCCCCGTAGGCTATGTTAGATTATTTAGAGTTAGCACAAAATGTAGAATTCATACCAGCGCCACTCAGAGTATCTTTGTGATGTAGTGAGTAACTCTTTTTACTCTTATTATATTTTCTAGGATATTACCAGGTATTACTTTTTGTCTTGGTCATTACTAATGCAGGTCGATGGTTTAATACCCCAATACCAAGATACTACATTTTCAAAATCCTCGACTGTTTTATTTTCACTTTTATTATAATTTTCGGTTAATATTTTAATTGTTATATGCATTTAAACAATCTGGGAAGAAAAAAGGTAAAAAATATAAAAAAAATAAATAAATAAAATAAAAAAATAAATAAAAATAAATAAAATAAATAAAACTATGAAATTAGAGAATCCTTTTATTTTCAGAGGTGATGGAACACGACATAAAAATATGGATGTCGGAGGAAATTTTCATATAATTTACGATTTAAAACTTTCGCCTCCAAGATTTTTTGGGCAATTCATGCAAGGGTTGAAAAGAGTAAGTAAGAAAATTTAAGTTATATATATATATATATATATATATATATATATATATATATATACTATATATATATATATATATATATATATATATATATATATATATATATATATATATATATATATATATATATATATATATATATATATATATATATATATATATATATATATATATATATATATATATATATATATATATATATTTAAATGAATTGCCAAAAAAACATTAAAATTCCAAAACTTTAAAAACGCTTGAGGCTTTTCTTAAAAGTGACTCCTCCCCTCAGTTAAAAAAAAGGGGATTTGGAAATTAGAGAACTGACAAAGCAGAAGTGAGGGGAAATAAACAGACCTGGTACTAAATGCTATAAAAATTGATTTAGTAGTGTTAATTTGCAGCCTAAATCTAGCATTTACAACCGAATGACAATGCCCGAAAAAATCATACAACTTTATTTATAACAGACTATTCATACTCGTAAATAAATAAAAGTTATTATTTTGAATAATCTAATAAATTATTCGTGAATCTTATTATTATTATTATTATTATTATTATTATTATTATTATTATTATTATTATTATTATTATTATTATTGCATAAAATTAAGATTAGTCAATTTCCAAATATAATAATGTTTTAAGGGTCGAGTAACTCGGTCGGATTTGCCACCGCCTTCTCGTTGATAAGTTTCGGGATTGATTCCCATTCTCGTTCCGAGGTTCACTCACCCTTTCTTTCAGAATTGGTACTAGCCTTGGCTGGAAAAGTAACGGACAATTAATTTACGTCGAGCTAATCACGTGATCGAGAATTTGCAATTCAACTGGATGTTTGCTTGTGTTAAATTGCCTTTTTGTCTCAATAAGGGTTGATTTATTAATGCCTTTCGGTTTTAATTAATAATAAATAAGATAATAATAAATGGTAAATACACACACACACACGCACGCACATGCAGGAAGAGAGAGAGATAGAGAGAGAGAGAGAGAGAGAGAGAGAGAGAGAGAGAGAGAGAGAGAGAGATAGATAGATAGATAGATAGAGAGAGAGAGAGAGAGAGAGAGAGAGAGAGAGAGAGAGAATAAATTAAAATTCCCTCTACTTAAATTTGGCATTTAAATGCCAATTTTATTCGAATGTTCCGAGGGACCAAGAATACTAACACAGATGTTCTGCAAATAAATCTTTATATCTGAGTTGAATATAAAGGACGCATCA
>SEYY01022808.1:62500-65000 GCA_009176605.1 Armadillidium nasatum | reverse complement strand
AAAAGGTGTGTGCGGATAGACTCTTCAATTAATAATATATATATATATATATATATATATATATATATATATATATATATATATATATATATATATATATATATATATATATATATATATATATATATATATATATATATATATATATGGGCGTCATCAGTGGGGGCAGTTACATCCCCCCCTAGAAGCTATTACTCTTAGTGGGGGTTTATAAAGCGTTTTCCTTGTTGTAAACCTGATCTTACTTGGCTTGTTTGAAATAACGAAATAAATACCTTACCTGATCTATCTAGATTTGACTTGGATTGCTTCTATTATGTTGAATTTTAATAATAATACTGACGCATACTTCGCATGATAAAGGACTAGTCAAGAATATAGGATTCCACCGAAGACCAATAATTTTTTGAAAGATGCTACCCTCTTAAAGAGGAAATTTAATCATGAATGGTTGAAAACATATTCTAATTGGCTGCCGTACTCCAAGCGCAAGCGCTTGAAGGTAGCATTTTGCAAGTTTGGCATTTTATTTCCCTCAAATAAAAGGTTGGTCAGAGGAGTCCTGGGGGCCTTTATTAATAAGACCTTTCACTAAATATATAGAAATTCATGAGGCTTGTAAGGGACATACAAACACCGAGTAGCATAAAACTGTCTACTTGTCTACTTTCTACTGTCCGGTAGACATCCAAATTAGCCAGTTTTCTAAGAAACCCATAGGAAAAAAAGGTATCTTCGAAAATTTCGTGTGCGACATTTTCTGGTACTTACGATTTATCGCTTCTGGGTAAGCATCATGACGAGGGAATGCTAAAAAATTTGTGCCGTTTACGAATAGATGCGGGGGAGACCAGTCATTGAAACAGCCTTTTGATCATGGGAAGAAATATGTCACATACCAATCAGTTCAGACTCAGAATGAGATTCTTTCTTTATATGGTACTAATGTAAAGGAAAGTATCGTAAAAAAGGTCAAGGAAGCTTGCGCGTATAGCTTACCAGCAGATTAAACTGTTGATATTTCTTGAAAGGAACAGTTATAAATAGGGTTGCAGTATTTCGACAAAGAGACTGATAAGATCAAAGAAGAATTTATTGACCTTCTAAAACTGGAAGAGCTTGAAGCCATTGCGAAAGCCAATGACGATTTTGTCACGATCAAAGAACAGAATCCCGAGAAGTACTTCAGCTTGGGTTTCGAAGGCTGGTCTACAATGTCTAGCAAAGAATGTGAGGTCAATATTGGGGAAAAGTATAAAAAAGCATTGTTCTTTCATTGCTCTTCATACAAACTAAATCTGGTAGTAATTGATTTGAACGCAATACCTGAAATCCACAATAGTGTGATAATTATAAAGGACATTATTACGTTTTCCGCGAGTCGGTCTTGAGAAAATGATTAATGCCAAACATTCCAAGCCTAATTAGGGTTGACCTGTTGCGTTAACTTTTTACAATGTGGTGTTATACAGTGTTTCACTCATCATGCGGTGCAGTGATGCTCAGTGCGGTACATAATTTCAGCGTCCTGTTTGTGGTGCGGTGCGGGTCATTCTTTAACTCTTAGGGTGCTGCGATGCTCGGGCAATTCTAGTTCTAAGGTACGGATTACATATTGATTTAATTAAATTGGTTATCGAGCCAGACTGAGTTTTAGAAACAGATGTCCTCATTAACCAACGTGACTTCGTGTTGTTTCTCAGTTTCCAGTGTTCGAATACACACCAAACAAATATTAGGTTTTGTGAAAACAAATCATTAAAATTTGCAGTATTTTATTTTGCAGGCTGGAGCAAAACTTTCAAAACATCAACTAATAATAATAATAATAATAATAATAATAATAATAATATAATAATAATAATAATAAAAAGTCTGGGTTTGTGATCAGTATTTTTAATGTTTAAAATGGGATGTGGAATGGGTACTCCTTGTGTTTTTCGCATCTGAAATAAATAAATTAAAAAAAAAAAATAAAACAAATAAATAAAAAATAAATTTTTTTAAATAATAATAATAATAATAAAATAATAATAATAATAATAAAAGTCATTTAGTTTTTATTATTGCTATTATCGTTATTGTTATTATGGTTATTAATTTTAATACGGTTATTATTATTATTATCATCATTATCATTATCATTATCATTATCATTATTATTATTATTATTATTATTATTATTATTATTATTATTATTATTATTATTATCATTGAAGTACTACACTACTTTTCTTTGAAATAAAAAATGTGAGAGCAGCACAGACAGACAAACACGAAAAAGGACAGACATAAGCCAAATAAAAATATAAAAAAATAATATATAAAAAACATATAATAATTTAATATTAAGTAATAATTAAATAATATAGGTAATAAATAATGCAAAAATAAATTAAAAATAATAAAACATGAAAAATAAATATAATTAATTAATAAATATATTAATATTAATACAATGTTATATATATTAATAATATAATAATACATTCTATAATTA
>SEYY01022808.1:42500-55000 GCA_009176605.1 Armadillidium nasatum | reverse complement strand
ATATATATATATATATATATATATATATATATATATATATATATATATATATATATATATATATATATATATATATATATATATATATATATATATATATATTAGTTGACATACCAATCCAGTACCAAGTCCGATCATCGGAAACTTATATCCATTGTTAAGTGTAACGTAATCTTGGTTGCTCATATTGCCTATATATATATATATATATATATATATATATATATATATATATATATATATATATATATATATATATATATATATATATATATATATATATATATATATATATATATATATATATATATATATATTATATATATAATATATATATATATATATATATATATATATATATATAATATATATATATATATATATATATATATATATATATATATATATATATATATATATATATATATATATATATATATATTATGGGGTTGAGCACAAAATTTGCACAGCACCATCGACGCTTACTGTTATGAATTTGCGTCTAGAATTGTTATCAATATGTTTGTTAATTCGTTCGTTTGTTCGTGAGGCACTTCGTTTATAGTGATGCTGCAATATACTGTGTATATATATATATATATATATATATATATATATATATATATATATATATATATATATATATAATATATATATATATATAACCTTGGAAGGGGGGAGGAGGTATACGCCTTCAGAAGGATGCAAATAGCCACATTGTACTTACACCTTGGAGTGTTAAGTTGGGCTTTGACATTCCTATGCCCCTTTTGGTTCGTCCTTTCTCGCCCAACTGTCATAGAGGGTATCCACAATGCTTGGTGATTACGTTTAGTTGACGCTCCCACCAACCACAACCATTTATTCAAATTAAAACTCACAGCCCTATACGCACACCCTCGAACATTTTCTTTTAACAAATGTTTTTAAGAATGTCTGAACATAAACCTGTCTTGGAGATACTTGGAGTGGCTGTATCCTGTCAGTGTACCCCGTCTACTCTTTCGTTGGTAAAGACTTCGCTTCCGTCATCTGGTACACGTTCTTTTTCTTCACTGATTTCTGCAACATTCGCTGCTTGTATTCCAATTTGCATTTTGTTCAACAATACCTTTCTTCTTCTAGGCTTCACCTCTTATATATATATGTATATATATATATATATATATATATATATATATATATATATATTATATATATATATATATATATATATATATATATATATATATATATATATATATATATGTAAGGAACGAGAGCACCAGAACCCTGAACATTTATAAATTATTTTTCAACGCTTCGAGAATTACCTGTTCTCATCTTCAGGACAACTATAATAGAAAAAATATGATAAAATACAACATAATTTCTGAAATTTTAAAACGGCATCAAAAACGAATTTACAAGACATCTAACTACAATACACATAACAGTGAAAATTACTTATATATAACTGATGTACGAAATGATTTGAAACTATTATGATACACTATTAAATAAATAAATAACGACTGACAACTTCACCAATCAGGGTAAAATAAATATTGCAGCAATGAATTACGGCATACAGTAACTGTAAATTGAAAGGACCACTGTCATTGTTGAGAGTAGATTTTAAACTGGCGACGTAGAGGGATTCCAAAATATGCAGATTAGTTGGTATACGAAGGTTTGAGTTATTATTTTGAAGTGAGAATGATCCAGCGGATGGTCATGAATATGGTAATAGCCTCTGTTAGCAGAGTGAGATGGTGTGCATTAAATTGCCCGAACGTGGGAATCTACCTCGATGCTTTTTTAATTCTAACAATGAGTTGGTTTATTGTGCTGCCAACATAGACGACTAAGCAGCCATCGCCCGAAAATTTGCAAATGAAGAAAGAACGAAGGTTCATCCGAGTTCTTTCTTTATGGTTTAAAATGGAAGAGATAGAAAAATTTGACATAAAAACCCAATTGACGTTTAGTTGTAGGAAATTTTCCTGTAAGTTTAGTAAGTTCTTTATTCAATTTCAGGTAAATGTAATCATAACATGGAGGTTTGATTAACTCTTTATGGAACAGTGTGGTAAGTTGCTTTATCCCGGTTTAGTGTTTCTCTTAAAAAAAAAGTTTATTAGATTGTAAAATAAAGTGATAGGATATAAGTTGGCATTAAAAGTAATTCAGTAGAAACTTAAGTTCTGTGTGTATTAGATGGTATCCTAATGATAAATGGAAGACTCTGTAAAGGAGTGTTTTAACTCTATTGCATTTATAAGCTAAAAGAATATGATAGAGGAAATTCAAACCCTGTCCAGTGAATGTTTTCTTTCGGTAAACTTACGTGAAGAAATCAGTTGCGTTTCTTGTGACCAATAAATCTAAAAACTGTAAAGATTCTTCGGAGCTTCTCTGGTTGAAATTTATATTTGGTAATTGCTTGTTGAGGTCAAGTAAGGAAGGCGAAAACAGTATCCTTATTCTTAAATAGTAAAAAGGTAACTTCCATATATCGTTTCGAAATGGTCTAAATAGGCGTCGGCTAAAATTGCGCTATTGGGGAGCCCATAGCTAGAGAATTCGGTTGAAAATATAGCTTGTTGTTTAAGAAGAAATAGATATGGTTTGTATTTAAAGAGAACAGTTCTTTGAATTCTTGTTTAGCAAAGACTTTAAAAGTGGAAACGGAGTTGAATATTTTGTTTGTGGTGGTGTCTATCGCATCACTTGTAGGAGTGTTCGCATTTAAGGGCTCCACATCAAAATTGGTCATGTAGTAGTTACAAAAGTTGTTGATAGAGAACATCCAATTTTTTAAATTATAAAAGTATGTTAAGTTTTTGGGACGTTTTATAATTTCAAAAATTATTTTTCTTGTCTTTTCTATATATATATATATATATATATATATATATATATATATATATATATATATATATATATATATATATATATATATATATATATATATATATATATATATATATATATATATATATATATATATATATATATATATATATATATATATATATATATATATATATATATATATATATATATATATATATATATATATATATATATATATATATATATATATATATATATATATATATATATATATATATATATTCTAATCTGTTCCCTGCTTCCTACTTCCTTACTCTTACTAAATCTATCCTCAATTTTCAGTCAAAGACGGATGCTGTTCACACGTGCCCAGCAACTTTTTTTTTTTTTTTTATTGCCTTCCTAATTTTCTACTTTGCAACTTAGCTTCCTTTCCCAATCTATATCTAAATTCATTTTTCATATTTTCTCTTCTCACTCTACTGACTATCCTATATTCTTCTACCAAATAAACTTCAAATTAGAGCACATTCTCTCCTCTCCTTTTTCTGGAAACATCATTTTGGGTGATTTCAATGTTCACCACAGCCAGTGGCTTTCTTCAAAGATCTCAAGACAGATTGTGAAGTTGTCTTCCATTATTTTCCATAATAACCTTTAGAAGATGGTGCAACTCCCTACTCGTGTCTCTGATCCAACGTTACTTCTATCTAATCTTTCTCCTTATACATATAGTTAATACTTTTTGCCTCTGGGTTCCTTTGATCACCTTCTCCTCTCTATATCCTAGTCATTTTCTTCAAATCATCCTTAAGAAAGGCCCCACCTGCCTCAGGGGATAGTTTTGGCACCAGTGCCACAAACTGGTCAAACTTGCTGTGGTATATCTATGGTTTCCTTTGAAATGTTTATTGCTTCAGAGGGAGCTCATTCTTTCTGGCATAAAGGTCTTGCATCCTATTCTCTTTTAACTAAAAATCATAAACTTTAGTATAACTGTTTATTCTCACTCTATTCACAGAAGGGAGGCTACTGCTCACAAAATGGAGGCTACCTTCATACCTTCAGGAATTACTGTCGTCTCCAAATTCCAAAATCTTTAATGTCTTTTGTTTCAGGGAATAATGATAAAATCTATCATAATTAGCAATGAGAAATCTTTTCACCTTTGAAAATCCGACAATATTTCTGGTTCTTCTTCCTTTCGTTCTTTCAAACATTTTGAAAGAGCGTAAGGAAGAGGAACCAGAAATATTACTACTTCCTCTTTCTTTCATTTACTTTCTTCTCGAAGAACCACTGCTGTCTTACCTTCTACTTAATCTGAACATTCAACTAATGCATTTTGCCTCTAATTCACTTTAGGCGACTTCGGAGCTTTTTTCTCTTTCTCTACCTTCCTCCAACTAATTTACGCCTGATATTGATATATTGATATTGATACTACCTATGTTTTCAAAGATAGGACTTTTGAGTTGCGTCTTTCCCAAGCTAATTATTTCCTCATTGTCTATGAACTTTAACTTTTACTTCTTGTTGAAAGTATCCACTCATTCAACTTGTGCCGAAGAAAGGGAACCCTCTCAATCCTTTATCTTATGTTTGAACCTCACTTTAGGAGAAAATTTGAAAACTTAAATCTTATAATCTTACCGCAGTAATAAGTATTAAGATGAAAAGACTAATTTAAGACCGGAAATTCTTTCCTTTTTCTCTCTAGTTATTCACGTTCTTTTCTTTGTGTTCCCTTTGTTATCTTCTCTTTTAAAAGCAAAAAACGCAGAAATTTTATTAAATTCTCTGATTTCAATTTCAGCATAATACTTTGCTAAAAAATGGTAAAATATAACTCTAAGCTCAAATAAAATATATTGTCATTGTTTCCAAAATTTTCTAATTAAGATTACAAAAACTTTTTTTAAAAATTTCTTACAATATATATATACAGCCCGACTGAAGTCTTAAAATAATGCAGAAATCCTGTACAACTCGATTGGAGTTAAAATGTTGGCAACCTACTGCAGACATTTACAAACTTAAAATATTGGCAGCCAACTGCAGACACTTACAAACATAAAATGTTGGCAACCTATTCCAGACACTTACAAACTTAAAATATTGGCAACCAACTGCAGACACAAACCGTAACATAAAATATCTTCAACAGATAGTTCTTTCGAATTCCAAAGAATAAAAGATTTTAAGTTCTCTCATGATCAGAATAAATTGTAATAAAAAAAAAATAAATAAATAAAAAAAAATATGGTAATAATAAAAATAAATAAAAGTAACTTTTGATTGAAAATTTGTCATTTAACATTTAAATAAAACAAACATATACAAACATGCATACACATACGTACACACACACATCATATATATATATATAGGTAAATATAAATACTTAATATAAGACAATTTATTGTACATAAAAAAATAAATTACAAGCATTTCAAGAAACAAATTTCTAACTACGCAATAATAATAATAACTAATAATAATAATAATAATAATAATAATAATAATAATAATAATAATAATAATTTCTCTAATAAATAATAATAATTAAATAATAAAAAAAAAAAAAAATAAAAATAAAAAAATAAACGTATATATATATATATATATATATATATATATATATATATATATATATATATATATATATATATATATATATATATATATATATATATATATATATATATATATATATATATATATATAATGTCTTTTTACAATTAACTATTATATTTTATTACCATATGTTTTATTCATATTTTTCTTATTGTGATATAAGCTATAAGTGTGACATTAGCTTTTTATTATGTAGTTTTTATATATTAATCTTCAAATTTTATAAACCTATTTGTTTTGGAACTCTAGTGTTGGCGTAATGGCTTAAGTATCTGTATGTCAGCGCTTAACTTGATACTAATGAAATAACGGTTTCTGTCATTATATCACAATGCTAATGATGCATGCGTCAATTTTAGTATTATCGTTATTGATATTGGTAAAGATGTTGATATAATTTCAACGTATGGGGAGTAGCTACCGTAGGTATGGACTGCTCTAAGGATTACTACCCTACGGACTGTAGGAAGATTCAACATAATGTTTTTGAGATTCTTTCAGAGATTTATGAACTTATTTCTACATATCTTCAGAGTCTATAATCCTTTATCCCTAAATATTTTCATGGAGCTTTGACCCCTTGTTTCTGTTTCATATTATATGGGGGTTTAAAAACATAGAGACCCAAAGTATGAGTGAAGTGGGTCACGAAATACTTTGGGCAAGGATACCCTAAATATTTGAGCCTTTGAAATTTCAGTCAAAGCCAACATTGACCCACTGAACATCCATTTTACACTTACAAAATTAAACTTACAAACTTAATTAACATTTGTAGTATATTAGCAGTGCATTGTACAAAAATATTTGATAGAAAATATATAAATTATTTCTTAATTTAGAATAGCTCATTCACAATATATGACATATAGTATTAAGGATCGATTATATATATATATATATATATATATATATATATATATATATATATATATATATATATATATATATATATATATATATATATATATATATATATATATATATATATATATATATATATATATATATATATAAATAAAAAAAAAAAAAAAAAAAAAAAAAAATAAAAAAAAAAAAATAATATAATAATAATAATAATAATAATAATAATAATAATAATAATAATAATAATAATAATAGAACTAAAATTATAACAGAAATAATCTAATTGCTGAACCAAACTACGCGTTCTACATTGATACTACACAAAGTAGGCTTTTATAATAAAAATAGGTAGCTAGTAGTTACTACTATAATTATATATATACATAATACATTAACAATAACAACTAAGTATTATAAAAATCAGTTTATAACTGATAAATATCGTTGTTAATATTGCAAAGGTTGTATGTTTTAAAATGAAATTTTAGTTTTAGTACATAAGCCCTTTTGCAGTATCGAAAACGATATATTTTTTTTTTATATTTCAAATTTATCTTATATTGGTGAATATTAATTAGATTTTTTAACAAGTATGTTGTAAATTTAATAGTATTGTGGATATTTAAATACAATTATAACTTTTTACTTCTCCAATGTCTTCTCACGTAAGCAAAATATAATTCTCTATTGGTAAAAGTAAATTATAAAAATTACAATTAAAGTTTAACTTAATTTTGTTTTATTAAGTTATTCCAAATTTTAAATCAAAGTATTTTCTTTTTACATAAAATTAAACCGACACTTTTATCTAATTCTAATAAGAAAGAGCATTCGTTTAACAAGAAAGTAAACTTCACAAGTTTCAGTAAATTAAAAATGGCGAAAAACTTAAATAAAAAGCAATAACAACAATATATATATACAGTTTATAAATTATTTACATTTTACGAGATGAAATGCCCTAAATATGGTATGGTACGGAAAATCAATGGTACAAGAATGAATGGTATGAATTCGGAATCCATATAAGTATAATGACGATGATAATTATGATATATACAAAGATGTCCAAACTTGTTAGAAATTAATTACGAATTTTTAATATATAGTTTCAGGACATTTTCTTTCCTTATAGCTGGATTTTCCACTAAACTAAAATTTTTAATTTCTTCCAAATCCTCGTTATTTTTTTTATTTCCTTTGATAAACATATTTACCTTGTGAGATGATTCTGAGAGAGTCATGTTGCTAATTGCTTGTGGGCCTATTTTGCTATTTTGTCTAGGTAGTTGCTTATATAAAGGAGTAAGAAGTTGGTTTTCACTTTTGTCTGAAGAGGTTCCATCATCATTTACGAAAGCAGGATTAGAATTATTGGTGTTAACGGTTCTATCTGATGAAGGGCTGTTGGGAGTCGTAGATTGGGGAGTTACTGCTGGAGTTATGGAACTAGGGAGTGCACGGAAAATTAGTTGATTCTGTCGTACAAGAATGAGAATCTTCTGAAGCAACAGGAGTGTTTTTGGTAGAAATCGGATAAGGCGGTGGTCCAAGCATCGCTAACAATATCGGAAGCACTACCATAGCATTATATAATCCAAATATTGCTACCCCTGTTAAAATCTTAAAATATGACACGAAAATAAAGGTATCTGAGGGAGCGAGCATCACAAAGGCAATTAGCGTTGAAATACCTCCATGAAGCACTGCTGCCCCCATATGATTGAGTGCCGACTCTGCTCTGAACTTTCTACTTCCTTGCGCAACTAAGAATCCATGAGTAATATGTGCAGCGTAATCAACACAAATACCTATTGCAAGAACAAGAGCAATGCAGGAAACTGTGTTGATTGTCACTCCCCAGAAATTCATAAGAGCAGCTACCTCAACTAAAGTTGCTAGAACACATGTTAAAACCAGTAACGCAGCACGGAAGGATGCCAATAGAACCATTGTCATAACAAAAATGATAACTAGCACTATACTAACATTCCTTAGTAATTCATAACTAATAACGTTTTCTGTTTCCCACTGTCCATAAGACAGAGCCCATGGAGCTCTATATCCTGTCAGATTGGCACTAGAAACAATTTGACGAACAGAATTCATAGCGTCTTGATATTCTCCATTTGCTGGATTTAATCTTCGGTATCGAAAACTTATCTTAAAAGTAGTAAATTTAGGAGCAGGTTCAATACATCTTAACTTCGTATTATTCGAAAATACAATATCATTACGATACTTTGCGCCATCTTCGTTGAATAAGAAATAACTTAATGAGTCGTAAAATAATTCGCTAGTCATATTTTTGTTTTTGAACAAGTCTTCCCTGTCTATAAAATCAGTCAATTTATCAAACCATGCATCAACCCTTGATACAAAAGGATTCCTCCTTAAATTTTCAGCTAGAATTTGTAGTTCGGGAAGCTCTTCAGGTAACTTTACATTTTCGAAAAATACAAAACCGTCTCTTCCATCTTTCGGAAATATTTTATCCATTGTTTTAAACCATTTATAAATATCAGATGATGTAGGTAGAAGCCAAGTTGATTCAAATCTTTGTTCTAGTTCTAAGGTTTGACTTATAGCTCCTCCTAAAAGTAAGCCAGTGGATAATAACACGAAAGCTGTTACAGGAGGTTGTAATAAAAATCTGACCCACTTTCCTAGCCATTTACCAAGATGTTCATTTCCCAAAACATTCTTGTCAGAACTGGCGTTGCAAATTGATGGTAAGCAAGATGTTTTCTCTGATTTCTCTTTGCTCTTCTGATTTAGAATAATAGCAGCAACAAAAAGTGTTATTTGTAAAAAGTAAACAACAGAAATTCCTACAGCAGCGTAGACACAAAAATAGCGAAGAGCAGGAACTTCAGTCGTTGCTCCAATAACAAATGCAATTACATCTGTTAAAGAGGTCACTGTAATAGCCAATCCGGCTTGATGAAGCATTTTCCTTGCTCTTGTTTTGATATCTACAACAGACTCGTCATTCTTACATGATTCCCAAGAATTTAGAATAACGTACATGTCATCAACACCTAAAGCTATGAGTAAAATTGGTAATACAGAATTCAAAGGACCATATGGAATTCCAGATGCAGTACATATTCCATACGAAGCCATCACAGATAAACCAACACAAGCTATTCCAACTAAGACGGGAACAATATTTCTATCACTCGAAAAAGGTTTTCCTAAGGTAACAACAACATACATAATAAGAACAACCCATCCAGTGCAAACCCATATGAAATCCTGGAATAAGGCACTCCTGTGAACCGCTCCAAACAAATAACTTGCTTGTAGGTTTACTGGCACTCCTTGATCTTTAAATTTGTTTACTACATTTGTAAGATGGATTTCCCATTCCATACCACGTTCATCAACTTCTTCTCCTGAACCAAGATCAATTTCTATTTTGCATCCCAATTTTTCACACTCACTTATTGCTTTCATATCTACTTGTGTATACCAAGTATTAAGAGCACCTTTGGCAGCTATAACGTTACCAAACCTATCACTTGATATTCCACCAAGATATGATGTAATATTAATTGGAAATCCAGTCACTCGACTACTACTGAAGTTATTAATATCTTCAATGACTTGTTTATCAGTAAGACTCTTAATTATTTTATCATTATAACCCCACACTTCAAGAAGACTCTCTTCATAGCAGATAAGTTCTAGGTCTTCAACAAACTCACAGTGATCATTTCTCTCTTCTCTGGATGCATTTTCAGAGGAAAGGTAATATGATTGTGATCTTTCTGGTATATTCTTTTCATTCGTAAGCCATAGCGGTATTTGAACGTCCTCCTTTGTTTGCGTTTCTACTTCTGTTGAAGGCTTGCTTTTGTCATTGCTCAACCAAGCTGGAACCTTCATGATTTTTAATAGCAGAATCATAAAGATCATAATCGTAATCATCATATTCGTCTGGAGCATCTCTTTTGTTAACAATATGAGTCTTCTTGTCATTTGACTGTATAGTATCGAAATCATAGTTTTCTTCGTGATGTGTCTCTGATTTCGAGTTTATTAAACTTGGCACTCTTAGGCATACGTCTGAGTATCGAACACCGCTTTTGGTGGATCTTGAACTTTCAATTTCTTGATGCAAAACCCACATTTGGTTGATGGCTTTCGCCGTTAAAATGTTATCCGTTTCCCATATGGCGATGTGCTTTCTGATGGTGTTTGGAAACTTCTCCATTTTCCACTCGTGAACCTAACAAAAATTAAAAATGAATAAATAAAAAAATAAAAATATTTAAATAAATAAATAAAAAAAATATTATTATTATTATATTATATATATATATATATATATATATATATATATATATATATATATATATATATATATATATATATATATATATATATATATATATATATATATATATATATATATATATATAATATATATATATATATATATATATATATATATATTAATAATTAAAGACTGTAATAACCGCAGATTTAAAATACAACTGAAACAACCAATATTAAAATAAATTATAGGCAAACGTTTTCGGACTGACGTCCCTTTTCAAGCTAAAGTTAAAAAGAGTTAAAAAGTTTAAAAAGTTAAAACGGAGACCAGCTCCAAAGAAGGTGACTAAAACAGTGCAAGGAAGCGTCAGATAGATATATAATAAATTTAATATAATAAATAATGCAATAAATTTTTTACTCTCTCACGCTTCCTTACACTGTTTTAATCACCTTCTTTGGAGCTGGTCTCCGTTTTAACTTTTTAAACTTTTTAACTTTGGCTTGAAAAGGGACGTCAGTCCGAAAACGTTTGCCTATATTTATTTTAATACTGGGTTGTTTCAGTTGTATATATATATATATATATATGTATATATATATATATATATATATATATATATATATATATATATATATATATATATATATATATATATATATATATATATATATATATATATATATATATATATATAATCCGTACCTCCTTAAATTTGGATGGCTCTTTCACCCAAAGTTTGTAGGGTCGGAATTCGAATGTGAGGTAGTATAGTCCGGATCCGGATATTCCGGCCAACAGTAGGGAGATAATGATAGCAGTGCATGGGTTCGATGCCACGAGGTAACCCCATAAGCCACAAAGCCATTCTATACTGCTAATAACGTGACTGCTTCCTCGATAAAGGAAAGATCTGTTGGAATAATAATAATAATAATAATAATAATAATAATAATAATAATAATAATAATAATAATAATAATAATAATAATAATAATAATAATAATAATAATAATAATAATAATAATAATAATAATTTTTTAAATTATAGCAATTTTAATAACGAAAATAGGAATAACAGTAATTTTATTAATATTAAATTTAAAATATTATTATAATAATAATTTTAATAATAACTAATAAGTTTTTTTAATAATAATTTTTAAACTTATTATAATTAAAATTATTATTATTAAAATTATTATTATTATTATTATTAAAATTATTATTATTATTATTATTATCATCATCATTATTATCAAAGGAATGCTTTTCTATTAATTTAATAATACAAATTATATTTATTATTACTTTTGAAATTATGTTTTTAAAACTATTTTCAACAATTATTCCTCTCACTTGCACACTTGCACATACATGAACACATACACACATACATACAAGAACGCATATATACACACAAACGAAGATTTTATCATCTCTTTGTCATATTTTAAAGATAATAATAATAATAATAATAATAATAATAATAATAATAATAATAATAATAATAATAATAATAATAATAATAGTATAATAATAAATAATAATAATTTTAATAATAATAACAATAATAATAATAATAATTTTAATAATAATAATAATAATAATAATTTTAATTTAATAATTTAATAATAATAATAATTTTAATAAAAATAATAATAATTTTAATAATTAATAATAATAATAATAATAATAATAACTGAAGTAATTATCCTGTGATTGAGGCCAAGTCTTCTGAAACCTTTTTTATATCGACCCTCTCTATCCGAGCAAATTTTTTGGCAACCCCTTTTTTTACTTATCATATGAATAAAATATAAAATCGAATACATACAAACGAATTCCTCGATGCTCCCCTGGACCCCGAGGC
>SEYY01022808.1:27500-32500 GCA_009176605.1 Armadillidium nasatum | reverse complement strand
AAATTAAAATACATACAAGTATTTACAATTCAAAATGAATAGGATACAAAAATATAAATACTTCCTGACACAAAAAAAAACACAATTTTTACCTTTCTTTAAAAGTTTGGAATATTCTAAACTAAAATTACATTCTCTACATTTTCAGAAGGAAAGTTACATTTCGTAAGTTTTTTCTTTTTCTTTTTCCTTTTTTAATTATAATAATTATGATGATAATAATAATAATGATTCCTTTAAGGAAAAACAATTACAGTCTTTATTACAGTTCCTCCAGGAAATGGAAAGTCGAGATCTGTTTATTTATATATATATATATATATATATATATATATATATATATATATATATAATATATATATATATATATATATATATATATATATATATATTATATATATATATATATATATATATATATAATTGAAGAAGAAATAGAAGAAGAAGAAGAAGAAGAAGAAGAAGAAGAAGAAGAAGAAGAAGAAGAAGAAGAAGAAGAAGAAGAAGAAGAAAAAAAAAGAAAAAAAAAAAAAAAAAAAAAAAAAAAAAAAAAAAAAAAAAAAAAAAAAAAAAAAAAAAAAAAAAAAAAAAAAAAAAAAAAAAAAAAAAAAAAAAAAAAAAAACAAGAAAATGAAGAAGAACAAGAAGAACATGAGGAAATGAAGAAGAAGAAGAGGAAGAAGAAGAAGAAGAAGAAGAAGAAGAAGAAGAAGAAGAAGAAATGAAAAAGAACAAGAAGAAATGAAGAAGAAAGACAACAACAACAAGAACAAGAAGAAGAAGAAGTGAAGAAGAACAAGAAGAAGAAATGAAGAAGAACAAGAAGAACTGAAGAAGGAATGAAGAACAAGAAGAAATGAAGAAGAAGAAGCAGTAGTTTAAAAAATGATATGTGATTAATAAATATATATGTAACCAATTTGATAAAAAATATAAAAATAAATAATTTAATGGAATAAATAAATAGAATGAATAAATAAATAATTTAATAAATCAAAAATAATTTAATAGAAAAATAAATAATTGAATAAATAAATAAATAATTTAATATATAAATAAAAAAATAATTTAAAAGATTTCTGAAAGTTGCCAATCCTTTGATTAAAACCTGATCAACTTTCTCAATCCAACTATTAAAGATTTAAATAAAAAAAATGAGAAAAAATGGTGAGAAGGAAGTGATTTTTAAGAACAGACAGACAGACTGTCACACACACATATATACACATACACACACACATTGAAAATAATACTGATCGTTGCTTTTCTAACCTGGGGTTTTGAATTTCTTGAAGATAGAAAAAACTTCACACATAAATGTGTGTTCGTAGTCCCTAGAGGTTAAATAGTTTATGAAAATAGCTTAAAGATATACATCTGAAGTTTCCCTTAATAATAATTATAATAATAATAATAATAATAATAATAATAATAATAATAATAATAATAATGATAATGTTTAATAATATACTGTATTAATAATATTAATAATATTGTTGTATATTCAACATCAGCAGAATTAGTCAGGAAAACGCCCTCAAAATCATTCGGGTATTTCGTACTAATAAAAGAAAATTTTAAGCTGCCTATCAGCATCTAATATATGGATGCTGATAGAATACTGACGATTAGAATCCGGATGTAGACTGGATTTTTTTTTGTTTTTTTTTTTTTTTTAAAATAGTTCACATCTCACGGGCATTGCCCTATTCGAGGAGAGGAACTTTCTAGGTAGTATATACCTAGGATCCCGAAGTGGGATCGAACCGGCGCCCTTAAGCACGTGAGTCAATCACCCTACCGTTCGAGCCACGGTAGACGGCAATGGCAACGGATGCATTCGTGTATCGATTTTATGGAGTTTTAGATGTGGATCCAACATATAGAATATGTTGGGTCTTCATCCACATTTATAACCCCATAAAATCGATACATGAATGCATCCGGTCTACATCAGGATTCTAGTTCTCATGAAATCAGTATTCGAATACTCATCTACATAAATTGATAATCGGATACCTATTCACATAATTCAATATCTAGATACTCATCCATCTAGTAAATTCCATACCCGGATACCTATTAACAATTCAATATCTGGATACTCATCCATCCATATATATTGAGACTCAGATACTCATCCACATAAATTTTGTATTTGAATACTCATCTACATAATTTAACATTCGATACTCATCCATCCACATAAATTGGTACTAGGATGTTCACCCACATAAATTCTATATTTGAATACTCATCCATACGCATAAATTGGTACACGGACACACTCATCCACATAAATTCGATATCTTGGTACTTATCCACATAATATCTGTATACTCATACATCTACATAAATTTGATTCTCGGATACACTCATCCATAAACATAAATTGATACTCTGATACTCATCCATATAAATTCGATACTTGAATACTCACCCACTTAATTTAACACCCGGATACTCTTCCATCCACATAAATTTGATACTCGGATAATCATCCACATAAATTTCGTACCCTGATACTCATCCATATTAATTCGATACCCGGTTACTCATCCATCCATGTAAATTTGAAACCAGGATACTCATCTACATAAATTCTGTACTCAGATACTCATCCACATAATTCAATACTTGAATATTCATCCAATCACATAAGATAGTACTCGGATACTCATCCAAATAAATTTAATACTTGGATACTCATCCATCGACATAAAATTGATACTCGGATGCTCTTTCACATAAATTCAGTATCTGAGTATTCATCCACATCCACATTAACATCCACACATAATCAGTATCCCAGATTCATCCCCATGAGGATAAATTCATATCTGCCTTCCTATCTGCATCCACATGATGCAAAGCATCCAATTTTTAAATATTAAAATTTAAATTTTATTCTTTTAAATTTATTCTTTAAATTAAAATTAAAATTAAGAAAAAAATAATAAAATTTCCATTACAGTATTTAAATTTGATATTCACTTTTTATTAGCTTTTTTATTTATTTAAAATAATTTTAAAAAAATATAATTTTAAAAGTGAATTTCTTAAGAAATATCTAAAAATTAAAATTAGATATTTTTATTTTTATTTTTATTTATTCTTTTTATTTATTATTATTATTATTATTATTATTATTATTATTATTATTATTATTATTATTATTATTATTATTATTATTATTATTATTATTATTATTATTTTTAGTAGTAGTATTTGTAGTATCATTGTTATTATTATCATTCTTAAAATATATTATTATTATTATTGTGATTATTTTTATTATTATTATCAGTTATTACTATTATTACTAATTGTTATTATTATTAAATTATTATTATTATTATTATTATATTATTATATTATTATTATTATATTATTATTGTTATTTTTATTATATGATAGTTATCATAATTATTGGTTACAAGAAACTAAAAAAATTATTAATCAAAGAAAAAAAAACAATAAAAAGCAAGAAATATGTATAAAATAAGAAAAGATAGAAATTATTAAAATTAATAAAGAAAAAATCTAAAAAAAGAAGAAAAAAAACAGAAAAAAAAAAATAAAAAAAAAAACAAAAAAAAAAAAATTAAAAATGTATCAGGAAACCTAACGACAGATGGATGACGTCTGTTGACCTTAACGGATGTTGGGCTGGAGGGATGGAAAGATGTGTTACAGAAAATGCCCGTCAGACTCAATATTTACGTAGGAAAACGAATCAGATGATGCCCTCCAGACTCATTATTTGTTTCCGAAAACTTCTTAATAAGATATACACAAAAAAACAGACGTCGATTTTCATTAATATTTTTATTAATTTTTTATTTTTTTATTTTTTTTATAGAAAAAAAAAAAAAAAAAAAAAAAAAAAAAAAAAAAAAAAAAAAAATTTTGTAAAAAAAAAAAAAAAAATAATAAAAATAAAAAAAATTAAAATAAAAAAAATAAAAAAAGACATTATCAATCACAAAATGTTTTTCTACCTCGGTGACATATATATATATATATATATATATATATATATATATATATATATATATATATATATATATATATATATATATATATATATATATATATATATATATATATATATATATATATATATATATATATATATATATATATATATATATATATATATATATATATATATATATATATATATATATATATATATATATATATATATATATATATATATATATATATATATATATATATATATATATATATATATATATATATATTATATATATTATATATTATATTATTATTATTATTATTATTATTATTATTATTATTATTATTATTATTATTATTATTATTATTATTATTATAATTAGATGTACTACAATAAGTAATTTGATTTGTACACGTACTTAGCATATGAAAATAAATTAAATACTATAATCTATAAAGACAAAACGCTTAATTCTTTTCGCTTAATAATTAACCTTCTTTCTGCTTTTATAGTTTACATAGCCTAAATTCAGCTAATGAAAAGCCAAGAAGTTCAAAAAGAAAGTCCATATATGTAAATTTGTGTTTAACAAATCGCCCGATTTAGATTTTGAAATTAGGACTAATCCTAATTGTGTTCTAATTTGCGATTTTTCAGAGTACTTTTATTTGATCGGATCATTCTTTTGCGATTATTTATCATAATCCTGAACTTATTTACGTTAATTCGTGCGCCTAAGTTTGCACTTATTTATACTAATTGCGTTCTAATTTGCGATTTTTCAGAGTATTTTTAACTGAATGGATCATTCTTTTGCGATTACTTATTATAATCCTGTACTTATTTACGTTAATTCGTGCGCCTAAGTTTGCGCTTTTTTATCCTATTTGTCCGCATATTTTAGGCTTTTTAGTTTGATTATTTTCTTATATTTACGCTTTTATAACTCGGTTCTGCTATTAAGTTTGCGCTTTTTAACCCAATTCTGCTCTTTTCGCACAGATGCGCAAAAGAAGCG
>SEYY01022808.1:10000-12500 GCA_009176605.1 Armadillidium nasatum | reverse complement strand
AATATTACTGACCTAAAATAAGGTTCAAAGATTAAAAGACTTGTTTTAAACTTCTATTCTTAATTAGGTAGACATTTAAGTGTAGATGAACATTTAAGAATGGATGTTCATTAGAGAATAGGTGTACATTTAAGAATAGCTATACATTTGCGAATAGGAGAGCATTCAGAATAGGTTGTATATTTAAGAACAGGAATACATTTAATACACATGAGGATAACGCTGGTGAAAGGCATGATGTGCCATACTCTCGTTCTACACAATGCTAACGCGTTCAAACGTGTATTAAACCGATCTTATTTCCAACTCTTCGGCTTCTTTTTGGAATTAGTACCAAAACTAAAAGCACAGATCTCAAATGTTAAATTAAAATTACTTTTGTAATGACAATTTTAAAATGTTATATTTTTTTAATATTATATTTATTATATTATATATATATATATTATATATATATATATATATATATATATATATATATATATATATATATATATATATATATATATATATATATATATATATATATATATATATATATATATATATATAATATATATATAGGGCTTAAACGGTTAAAGCGAATTGCCGTTTACCGTGCTTGAGGGCGCCGATTCGATCCCACTTCGGGAATCCTAGTATATACTACCTAGAAAAGTTCCTCTCCTCGAATAGGGCAATGCCCGTAATGTGAACTTTTTATTTAAAAAAAAAAAAAAAAATATATATATAATATATATATATATATATATATATATATATATATATATATATATATATATATATATATATAATATATATATATATATATATATATATATATATATATATATATATATATATATATATATATATATATATATATAATATTTAATATTAATAGCCCCCTTCTTGAAAGAGAGGCTAGCCCTTGAGAGATTGAGATCTGAGAGAGAGAGATTTAGAGATGGAATCGTTAAAGGATTACACTTTATTGAGGGCATGAAAGAAAATGCTTCTAGATGTGTCTCGGTTTAATGCAAAGAGCCAGTTTTATTCTCCTGAAGCGCCAGAGGTGTCAGGATAGACCCTTTAGTTTCAATTCACCGAGTGAACAGCACCATTTCATCAAACAATCATTATTATTATTATTAGCAGTATAGTATAGTATAGTAGTATAATAGTATATAATTATTATTAATATTATTTTTAATAATTTTAAATATTAAATAATATTAAATATTAAATAATAAGGATAATAATATTCATTTTCATTTCAGTTTCGTAGGTCCTATACTACTAAATACAACATTAATAATTTGTTAGCTGTACAATTCTCTGAAAAGGGCTTCTAGATACACATTGGTTTTCATTGAGCAGCAAAGTTTAGTTGATAAATAGTTCATCAATATATTTTAATAGCCATTAATATACAAATATGATGCATAAAATATAATGAGCAATAATAAATAAAATATAGGGAAAAAAGCGATAATAATAATAATAATAATAATAATAATAATAATAATAATAATAATAATAATAATAATTATAATAATAAATAATAATAAAAATAATAATAATAATAATCAATAAAAAAAATAATAAAAAAAAAAAAATAATAAAATATAATTTAATAATAATAATAATAATAATAATAATAATAATAATAATAATAATAATAATAATAATAATAATAATAATAATAATAAATAATAATAATAATAATACAAAATAATATAAATAATATATTATTATTATTATTATTAATATTATTATTATTAATAATATATTATTTTATTATTATTATTATTGCTTGTAATTTTTATTCCCAGAATCCTGAATTTGTCACTTAAATAGAACTTTTCGTCACATGTTAAACAAATGAATATGCCAACCATATCATCTTCATTCCACAGTTTTACTTTTTAACCGTATCTTACTTTCTGTATCTAAAAGTGCAAGTTACTGGAATTTTTTGTTGATATTTAGTATTTTATTTTAAAAATTTAAGGGTTTTATTTTAGTTTTTTTCCTTTAAATTTTTATTTATTTATAATTAATATACTGATGATAGATAAACCTTTACCCGAAACGTTTCAAATGAAAAAAGATGTGAAAACATTTATATATATATATATATATATATATATATATATATATATATATATATATATATATATATATATATATATATATATATATATATATATATATATATATATATATATATATATATATAATATACTATTAAATACTTATAATAATTAATAATAATAATAATAATTATTATTATTATTATTATTATTATTATTATTATTATTATTATTATTATTATTATTATTATTATTATTATTATTATTATTATTATTATTATTATTATTAATGATCGTAAACCAATAAGATCAATTTTTCGGATTTATTATATTTGCGGTTTAAGTTTTCTGTGTTAAAATAACTTGAGGAAGTAAATAGGACACACGAAAGTTTCAAACTGTGTAATATAATTTCATTCCCCTCC
>SEYY01022807.1:17500-18772 GCA_009176605.1 Armadillidium nasatum | reverse complement strand
TTGGATCTTTAGTTGGCATCCTGCTATTTATAGAGTGACAAATGATGTGTGCGTAACTTGTGATATCTGCCAGAAATTCAAGATAAGTCATCAGACCGAAACACCGCCTACTTTAAAGATAGAAACGACCTTTCCTTTTCAACTTGTTGCTATGGATTGTGTCAATTTTCCAAGAACTAGCAGAGGGAACATCGGTTGTCTGGTGGCTGTAGATCATTTCAGCAAATGGGTTTTCATGGAACCTCTGAAGGACAAGAAGTCAAGTACCATCGCTAGGATTTTTGAAGAACTTTTCTTACCATCGATGATTTGGTTACCTGAAACAGTTTTAACAGATAATGGAAGCGAGTTCCAGCTACGGTTTCCTGAGGTATTGCTACGATATGGTATTAAGCATACGACATCAAGTCCCTACAAACCATCCAGTAATGGGGCTGTGGAAAGAGTAAACAGAACGATCGGAGAGTTGTTAAGGTTGATATTATCACACGGCGGAGAGTGGGACATTCAATTGCCAAAAGTTAAATTGATTTACAACAACACGGTACATTCTCAAACAGGAAAAACACCAGCTCAAAAGTTAATGGAAGAGTCTCACAAACGAAGATCAAGAGTACCTTTATCTGATGAACATAAGTTAACTTGGAAAGAAGGTCACCCTAACTTCAGACCTTTTAAATTAAATCAAGCTGTGGCACGAAAAGTAATAACGCAAGATAAGACCAACATTCGGAAGTTTACAGAAAGGTATACAGGCCCTTATATCATCACAAAGGTTTTCGGCAATGATGTAACTTATGAAATATCTAGTCCTTCTCCTGGAAGATTCAAACTTGGAGAGTCCATCACCAGCACTTGAAAATTTGGCATTATCCTCCGGAATATTTGAAGAATTATTTCAGGACACAGGAAACCAGATTAGAAGATGTACAGGAACCTCAAGAGTTTCAGGAGCATGACGTTACTAATAATGGAGATAAAGAACCTCAATTGGACAGACTGGTTTACTGGGAAATAGATGTTGAAGATATTATTAATGAAAGAAAGTCTTTAATCAAACGGAGGTCCAGGTCTACCCAAACTTACTCAAAAAGGAAACTTGAATCCAGAAATCTTGTTGATGCTGCCGTTCAGTGTGAATTGATATTCTTCAGTAGTCCTGGGTTGTCACCTATTATTCCTTGGCAAAACAGTGAGGATGACATTTGGAGCGTCGACTTTAACGAAGAATGTCAGCTTTTGTTTGAACAATCTGAGAGCTCATCGAGAAGA
>SEYY01022807.1:10000-12500 GCA_009176605.1 Armadillidium nasatum | reverse complement strand
CAGAAAGAATGCAAATGATGTCTTTGGAAAAATTACAATTTTAGGCATAAATGAGTTGAAGAAGGTTGAGATAGTAGGAACAGCACCTGAATTGGCTAAGGTTGAATTAGAGGCAAAAGTTTGGGGGAAGAGTTCAACTTTATAGGAAAGCAAAGCGACAGCTGTACCGTCAGAAGATACTAAAGGTGGAAAAGATGAAGAATCAAGGTTAGATTTTAAATTTTTTTTTCCAGATGCCAGGAAGGGCATGAGGAAGAAGAACAAGAAAGATTTTTGCATTTTAAACGGAGAAATGAGTTTTTGGTGTTATGGAGAATATATTTTGCACGATTCAGAGATGAAAAATAAATTAAAGTAGAGAATTCAGAGGACTCCAAATTAGAGACACATGAACAGACAACATCATTGCGCACATATTGGCAAAATCCGCCTTTGGCAGAAAATTGAGGATAGAGACAGTAAGATGGAACTGTAGGGTTAGGTTTGCTGGCAAAACACTCAAACACGTGAGTTTCAAATAAGAATAAGACGAGGTCTAGAAGAGAGATGGTGTTCACAATGTGGAAATTGGATTAAAGACTGCGAATGTTGCAGCAATTAATAAAAAAAAAAAGGAAAACGTGCACCTGGGAAGTCGGCATAGAGGTCTTGTTGAAACAAACCCCATCACCGGAGGATACAACTCCCAAGTTGTGATGGGGAAGAAGAAAATGAGGGACATTCTTTGGATGCCGATTCTCCAAGTATCTCCGAGTCAGTTTTATTTTTCTCCATTTGATGTTTTTTTTTTTTTTTTTTTTTTTTTTTTTTTTTTTTTTTTTTTTTTTTTTTTTTTTTTTACACATCACCACCACTCACGAGCACAGCCCTATTCAAGGAGGGGGTTTCAGAAAAATAAAAGTAAAATAGAAGAATAAAAACAATAAATATAATAATAACAAAAGATAAAAACGACCCCTGTAGGACCCATCTAACGCAAATTTCTTAGGTGTGCGCAGACGCGGGCCTTAAAGAAATTGAGATTAAATTCGGCAGGAAATACAGAAGATGGGAGAGAATTCCACAGAACAGATGTGGCAGGAAAGAAAGAGGCACCACAGTGGACAAGCCTGCAGTTGCCTATGTCCACGCAAAATTGATGCGCAGACAATGCACCCCTTGTGCTACGAGGACGACGTAAAGGTGGAGGTATACGGGTGGATAGTTCCCTCGAGCATTTGCCGCTGTAGTACCTATAGAAAAGAGACAAGGAACCAACGTCGCGTCGCAAAGATAGAGAGTCAAGTGAGTTAGAAAGAGCGGAACAGTTTATAAGTCTTTTAGCCTTTGACTCAACCTTACCAAAAGACGGGTGAAACCTGAGCCACCCCAGATATGAGAGCAGTACTCCATACAAGGGTGGATGAGACCCTTGCATAATTGGAGTAACTGCTAGGAAGGAAAAAATTCTCGCAGTCTAAACAGAACTCCCAGCTTCTTAGAGGCAGCCTTATCAACCATTGAGATGTGAGGTTTAGAAGACATTTTTTTGTTTATGTGAAGACCAAGGATGTTTATATTGTCGACAGGAGAGATGGGGAACCATCGAAAGAAATAGGAAAGTTAGGAGGTGTCTTTGAGAGGGAGATTTCTAGAAGTTGAGTTTTTAAAAAGTTGAATTTCACAAGGTTGAGACGACCCCACTGGGAAATTTTATCTAGATCTGCAAGAATGGAATTGGAAAGATGAAGACGAGAGGCAACTCTAGATGCAAAGGAAGGAGCAGATTTGAAATGAGTAGAAGAATGGAGGGTTGAGTCATCGGCATATGAATGGATAGGGTTAGATGAACAGCTGAGGAGATCATTAATGAAAAGTAAGAATAGAGTAGGAGATAAGATAGAACCCTGAGAAACACCACTTTTGACAGGAAAGGAAGAAGAAGTCGCTCCATCAACAATAGCCGAAATGGAACGATTAGAAAGAAAGAAAGCTAGACATAAGTAAGCAAAGAGAAGGAGGAAACCCAAAGGAGGGGAGCTTGGAAAGATAGTGTTCGAATAAGCGCTTGTAAATATGTGGGCATATGCAAGAGAGTGGGGGAATGGAGAAGTGGGAGCGTAGACACTCCAATAGGAAACTGGGTTATTCTAGAGACCCTCTGAGAAGGTGAAAACCGAAAATGAACGAATCAAACGGCAATGTTGTGAAACAGAATAGCTTTGCCCACTTTATCCCCCAACGATAAAGTTCAGTGGGGTTTACTTTCATCGCTTCGGACGGCGCACGTCCTGCACTGCCCTAATGATATATCGGCCTTTGATTATTATTTGTCAATCTAGTTCAACAAAGCCAAACTCACGTTCTTTCGTGAGACCATATTCTGCAATGTTGCAAACATATCCTCCTTCCTGATTCCTTTTTGGGGGTTAGGGACTAATCTTTCAGAGGGGTGTGGCCCCTTTAGGGAAAGATGGCACTGTCACAGAATCCCATTTTTTTGCCCTCTTTCATAATCCCT
>SEYY01022806.1:27500-29788 GCA_009176605.1 Armadillidium nasatum | reverse complement strand
GGTTTTGCAAGATATAATATTTTATGAGATATCAACTAATTCACTCTTAAATAGAGAGTTTGTGACTGATCGTAATATTATTATGTATTTTCTGAGTCTGATGAACGAAGAGGAATTAAAAGAATTTTTCTTAAAATTTAATGACTCTTTTTATATAGTTAGTTGGTTTTTACTTTGGCCTTATCAACATCAGTTTATGGATTTTGTACATATAAATTTAGAGAATTTTCATGTAGATGAATATGAAAAATTTATGTCTGATATTATTTCTCTTATTAGTGACAAATACATGTGTCAGTTTTACAATTATCGTCTGTTACTAAAAGAGATTTGGATTAAGATTCCAGATCACTTGAAGAAACAGATTATTAAATCTGAAACAGAGATAGGACTTCGATCTCGTTCATTAATAACGATGTTATTCACTCAACCGAATTTTAATGCTCACGATTTGGACAATGTTAATTTAATTTTAAAATATGCAAATTTAGTTTCCAGAAAGTATATTTTGATAAATAGTGGATTTTCAGATCTGTAATCATCTGATAGTGTCTCATGGTAATTTTAGATTGGCTGATTTGTTCTTAAAGGCTTTGAATTTAGATCAAGAGGATGTACAGAGATTTAAAAAATATTTTACTATGTCGCGAATTTCACATTATAATGAAAGAAGCAGAGTTTAGATTTATTTGAAGAGATCTTTAAATGGGCTGTTGGAAATGATAAAATTGACAATCTTAAGGGTGAAGTTCTTCATTATATTTCTTTTCTTAATAGAGAAGAAGATTTTTTCATAGAATTGGAGGAAGAAGTACCATTTTGTTTTCTAAATAAAGTTTTGAAGTGGTTCTTTAAAACTGATGAAAATATAAAAGAATGGATAAAGAATATTGTATATTCTCCTATCACGTATTATAGATCTTACAATTGGTTTGATAGAGTTTTAAAATACCGTGGTTATTCAGACGATGAAGCATCAGATATTAAAAGAGAAATAATATTTGGAAAATTACCTGAAATTGCTAAGGAGTTTTACACCATCGGAAATAATACTGAAGATTCATTCAGAATGTTATTAGTTTTGAGTTTGCTTAAAAAGGAAGAAGTTCTTGAGTTTAATGAAGATCTGCGTTCGTTTTACGAAGATTCTTTTAAACAGAAAATATGCTTATGGTGTTTGAACAATAATTTTGTTTATGGTATTGGAGAAGAAGAACCGTTATACTGTGAACATCATGGAACAAGGGGGTTCATTACTCTTGACGAAATAGATAGTATTTGTTCTTCTGTAAAAAATATTGATTATTTAGTGCAGAAATACGAATGGGTAATTATAGAGCTATCAAAATTTTTAATAAATTTTTTTTATTTTTATTTTTTTTTATTTTATTTTTTTTTTACAATTTAATTTTATTTGTTAAACGAAATAAAATGTAATCTTCAAAACAATTCTTTTATTAACTCTGCCTCAGAAGAGAAGTTTCTATTAACTTCATTTTAATAAATTCAATATTAGTCTTGGATTAAAAAGGGAAACATTTTTGAACTTCCTCAAATTTCCCCCCCCCCCAAAAAAAAAAAAAAAAGTATTCAAAATATTTTACTGAAAATTAGTTACCTCAAAAATAGTTAATCTCAATATGAGATGTGTTTTAATTTAAAACTTTTACTTAGTATTTTAAATACTGATATATATATATATATATATATATTATATATATATATATATATATATATATATATATATATATATATATATATATATATATATATATATATATATATATATATATATATATATATATATATATATATATATATATATATATATATATATATATATATTATTATTATTATTATTATTATTATTATTATTATTATTATTATTATTATTATTATTATTATTTTTTTTTTTTTTATTTTCATCGAAATTAATTCAACTACTAGATCATTGATTAATTCAATTTAATTTCATTAAAAAAAAAAAAAAAAAAAAAAAAAGGAAACAATTTTTGATCAGATTTTGAATTTCGATTTTTTATTATCAGACTCCAGAAATCTTTGTAGTAACTGTTACAACTCCGGTTATGCAACCCTATCACATACATCAATACATGACGCGTTATTACGTATACATAATTAATAATATCATTGTCTCTTGGTAATATAAATTGACGAAGATTTTCGAACTGTCCTCCAAAGATGGTTTCAAAGATAATCGAAGTAATTCACATCATAATATACAAGAGCTTTTTGATAGCTCCGAAAAAATAACATCTGTATTTCCA
>SEYY01022806.1:0-20000 GCA_009176605.1 Armadillidium nasatum | reverse complement strand
ATGTATAGATTTCTATATCAGTTTGCTTTCGAAGCCTTCTTTAGCAATATATATATATATATATATATATATATATATATATATATATATATATATATATATATATATATATATATATATATATATATATATATATATATATATATATATATATATATATATATATATATATATATATATATATATATATATATATATATATATAATATATATATGCTTAGTTATTATTATTATTAAAAATATTAACTGTACCAGAGTGAAAACAGGAAATTATTTGTATGTGAAAAACTAGTTTCAAATTAGGCTTTTATGACTTGTGTATTTTTATTTAGGCCTAAGAGTGTTTGTGAAAAGAAAACGTACATAAGTACACACACCATTAGGGAAACAGTTTAACAGTACATCCCTTTGTTTTTAAGAGGGAGGGAGAAGGTGTTGTGGGGTGGGAAAGAAAATAAGAATTAAAATTGGGCCTAACTGTTCTTTCTTTCCAGCTGTTGAAGTTGTCAGTTCATAACACTGAAATTGGCGAAATTCTTCTTGGCAAGAAATATGGATAGATCAGGTAAGTTAATGTTTATTTATTTGAAATTGTGTTAAACATTTTGTGTATCTGGTTTAGTAATCTCTCTCTCTCTCTCTCTCTCTCTCTCTCTCTCTCTCTCTCTCTCTCTCTCTTTTCTCTCTCTCTCTCTCTCTCTCTCTCTCTCTCTCTCTCTCTCTCTCTCTCTCTCAAAATATATTTTTCTGCTTTCACAGCGTATGTGTTAATGAATCGGATTCTTGTGGTTACGATTGCGAGTTCGATTCCTTGAGTGTTATAAAACGTTTTTTTTACAATAAAGAAATAAAACTATTACTTAAAATAAATAATACTTTAGCCCAATTTAATTTTTTAAATTTAATCTTATTTTCTGTATAAGTTTTTATTCAAAAAATAAAAATAAATAAAGAATATTTATAAATAAACTCTTTTGACTGAGGTTTTATTTCCCCCCTCCCCCATTTTTTTTCATTTTTTTTATTTTTTATTTTTTTTTTTTTTTTTTTTTTTTTTTTTTTTTTTTTTTTTTTGAAAGAGGAATGAATATGACAACAGAAATGTATCAAGATGCTTAGAAAGAACAGAGAGTTCTGACGAAGAAAGAAATGAGTTTATTATTACGCAGAAGGAACTAAGAAATATACAGTGAGTTATTATTATTATTATTATTATTATTATTATTATTATTATTATTATTATTATTATTATTGTTTTTTGCTTTTAACGTTTTCTATTTTTTTCACAAAAGTTAGGCCTATCTATCAGGTTTTGTGGAAATTTTCATTCCTTAATAATAATAATAATAATAATAATAATAATAATAATAATAATAATAATAATAATAATAATAATAATAATAATAATAATAATAATAATAATGATAATAATAATATTTGTATTAAAGTTATTTGTGAATAAAAATTGTATAATATATATATATATATATATATATATATATATATATATATATATATATATATATATATATATATATATTATATATATATATATATATATATATATATATATATAGGTCAGACTTCGGTTTGAACCACTTAAATATTTAAAAAACTACTGAACGTACGTAAAAAAGGATTATATTTTTGGAATCCTTGTCGAAATTTAGGTAAGAAAAATGTAAAATATTTTGAAATAAATTAAAAAAAAAAAAATTTTTGTACGATATTTGAGGAAAAATCTTTCATTATTATTATTATTATTATTATTAGTAAGGTTTTTTTTTTTAATGAACTCCTTTCGACTTATTTAACCTGACGACCAAAGATTGCCTTGGGATTGTGGCCTAACCGATAGCTGGTATGTTGCCGTAGGATCGTCGCCTACTGCCATATTACACCAAATATATATATATTTTACATTTTTGTTACAATTTTCTACGCAATCTCGAAATTTATACAACTTCAAATTCTCGGAATTTGACTGATAATAAGACGCTGCCAGAAGTGCGCTAGCAGACGTGCGATGTCGTCCATATTATCTAAAAACTATAAATTTCGTTATTAAAATAAATATAATTTTTTTTTTAATTCCCAATTTTTAATTATCAAATTTCTTCAAGGATTCTAAAAATATAATCCTTTCTTATGTACGTTCAGTATTTTTAAAAATATTTAAGTGGTTCAAACCGAAGTCTGGATATAATATATATATATATATATATATATATATATATATATATATATATATATATATATATATATATATATATATATATATATATATATATATATATATATATATATATATATATATATATATATATATATATATATATATATATATATATATATATATATAACTTGTGCTTTTGAGCTTGCACGTTGCCTTGGTAAACTAATTCATCTCTGTCTCTCCACTTCGAACTTCCCTTCTTCCTGGAGATGTGCGCCGAAGAAGGGGGAGTCCTCTCAACCCTCTAACTATCGTCCCATTTCCTTAACCTCCGTTCTTTCTAAAGTTTTCAAATCTACCCTTATCAGGAAATTTGGAAACATCTCAATTCTTCTAATCTTATCTCTGATCGCCAGTGTGGCTTTAGTAAAGATGAGGCTCAACTGGTGATTTTTTTCCCCTTCGTTCTGAATCTTTGGTCCTCCACTCTTCGGTGTTTCGATGAATCTTTCGCTATGGCACTAGACACATCGAAAGCCTTCGATAGAGTTTAGCACAAAGTTTTAATTTCTAAACTTCCCTCCTCCGGAATATATTTTCTCTGAGGCTTCTCTCTAATTTAATTTCTAGAAGATTAGAAGAGTTCAGATGTTTCCAAATCTTCCTGTTAAGGATAGATTCGAAAACTTTAGAAAGAACGGAGATAAAAGAAATTGGACGGTAGTTGGAGGGTTGAGAAGAGTCGCCCTTCTTCGGCACAGGCTGAATGAGAGCACATTTCCAGCAAGAAGGGAAAGTTGAAGTAGAAAGATATAAACGAAATAGTTTACCAAGGTAGAGTGCAAGCTCGGAAACACAAGTTTTGAGAACCACAGGAGGGATTTCATCAGGACCGTACGCCTTCTTATTGTTAAGCTCAGAGAGAGCAGAAATGACGTCTTTAGAAGAAATTACAATTTTAGGCATAAATGAGTTGGAGGGGGTTGAAGGAGTAGGAACAGCTCCGGAATCGTCTAAGGTTGAATTAAAGGCAAAAGTTTGAGCAAAGAGTTCAGCTTTATAGGAAGGCAAAACGGCAGTTGAACCGTCAGAAGATACTAGAGGAGGGAAAGAGGAAGAAGCAAAGTTAGAGTTGACATTTTTTGCAAAATACCAGAAAGGGCGGGAGGAGGAGGAACCAGAAAGATCATTGCATTTGCGACGGAGAAAAGAGTTTTTGGTATCTCGAAGAATAGATTTTGGGATGTAATATAAGTTACATGAGTTTCTGGAGTTTGAAGACGACGGTAATCCCTGAAGGCAGCATCCCTACAGCGGATTGCACGAGAACAAGCAGAGTTAAACCAAGGCTTTTTAGGTTTAGTAGAAGGGAAAGAATATGGAATGTGTACCCCTCCATGCCAGAGAGAATCACCTCAGTTATGCGCTCTGCATATTCCGAGGGATCCCTCCCACGGAAACACTAATCATTCCACGGAAAATCAGAAAAGTACGACCGTAAGTCAGACTAGTTAGTGGCACCATTATTACTAGTATATATATATATATATATATATATATATATATATATATATATATATATATATATATATATATATATATATATATATATATATATATATATATAATATATATATATATATATATATTATATATATTATATATATATATATATATTATATATTTTTTTTTAAAAAAAATTTATTTAATTATTTATTTATTTTAATTTTATTTAAACATTTAATCAAATAATCCTGAAGTTCCTTTTGTTCCCCCCCCCCCTCCCTCCAGCCTGGCGGCCGAGACAAGCGGTCGGTACCCCCTGCCACTCCATTAGTTGCGCCCTTGAATATATATATATATATATATATATATTATATATATATATATATATATATATATATATATATATATATATATATATATATATATATATTATATATATATATATATATATATATATATATATATCAAATCTTTTTAAATGCATTAACTACTCGTGCATTAAAATATTTTGAATTTTTAAGTCTGCTATACTGGGAATCGAACCATCGAACTCTTGGATGGTAAGCAAGAGCGTTACTAATCGAGCCAAGACAGTACAAAAGAGAAGCCGCGTCGGAAAGTCTCAAGAAATACTTATCAAGCAGACTCCCGAACTTGCCCCTCCTGACTGCACTCTGACACGGAGTAACGAGGTCAAGGTTCTATCCCTCTTTCGCAGACTAATATAATAAATATATCAAATCTTTTTACATGCACTAACTGCTCGTGCATTAAAATATTTTGAATTTTTAAGTCTACTATACTGGGAATCGAACCATATTAGTCTGCGAAAGAGGGATAGAACCTTGACCTCGTTACCCCGTGTCAGAGTGCAGTCGGGAGGGGCCCGTTCGGGAGTCTGCTTGATAAGTATTTCTTGAGACTTCCCGACGCGGCTTCTCTTTTGTACTGTCTTGGCTCGGTTAGTAACGCTCTTGCTTACCATCCAAGAGGTCGATGGTTCGATTCCCAGTATAGCAGACTTAAAAATTCAAAATATATATATAATATATATATATATATATATATATATATATATATATATATATATATATATATATATATATATATATATATATATATATATATATATATATATATATATATATATATATATATATATATATATATATATATATATGTGTGTGTATTATTATTATTATTATTTTTATTAGTATAGGTGTTGCATTTAAATTAAGAGTTGAGAAAAAGTCAACTATCCTCTGCTCTTAAGTATTTTTAAATTAAAAATCGAAGTTTCGTCTGCATGTTATTGTGTAAGAAATAATAACAGTTGAAGGCATGAAGCAAATATATTAAAAATTAGTCATCTCAAATGGCTCCTTTAGGCGCCCTTTGGGAAACTGAAGCAGGGTGAAGAAGGTGCGTCTCTTCTACTTCGCGAATGCTTTAGAGGGATGTAATATACTAAAAGTTCGCGTGGTTGCTTTTTGTTTAGTGTTTTGTATGTATATATTTCAGTGAAGAGTACTAACCTATCTTCTTTGTTCTGGTTTTGGGTATGTCGATTGTTAATTATCTTGTAAGTTACATAGAGATGTGGCAAAAGGTTTTCCAGAAGGATTCGTCAACAGCTTTGGGAACAGAGGTGAATGATTCATTACTATTTTTAATAATTAAACTGAATAATGGCTTGATTCAAGTGAGTATTTGCAAATCTAGTTTGGTACACTGTAAATATCACTAGACTATTTAACGTCACAGAACTTGATATGCTTTCGAAAGGAAATTTTTGACAGATGTATGACCTAAAATAGTCTGCTGAAAAAGCATTACCCAACTTGTAAACTCCAGTTTCTATGTATTCTCCTACGACAGCAAAGTCTAGCGGTTCAATTTCATTAACTATGTGCTGCTCATTTGTCACTATCTATTGCTTGGCTTATTTTTACGATTGCTGAAAGATGTAAGTCTATTTCACAGTTTTTAAATTCTTATATGAAAGTTTTCATCATAAATGTTGTTTTTCATCTATTGAAAAAATTATCACGGTGTACCAAGAAAAAGCTTTCATTTCTTATTGTCTTTAATCTTTTCTTTTAATTATTTACATTTTGCCACCACTCACAGTCAGGGTCCCTTTCATGCAGAGGGCATTATGGATATATATGAGAAAACCCACCCAATAATGAACCAATCGGTGAACGTAGACGGAGGCTTTAAAAAGAGGAAGGTTAAACAGAACAGGAAAAACAGATGATAGGGAATTCCACAGAATAGAGGTGGCTGGAAAAAAGGAAACGATTTAGTGATGATATATCTTGTAGGATGTTATTTTTAGTAGATCCTGTAGAATTTCTGCAAATTCTACAAATTTATCTTCTTTTTCTCCTTTATACATTGACCATAGATTTTTATATATATATATATATATATATATATATATATATATATATATATATATATATATATATATATATATATATATATATATATATATATATATATATATATATATATATATATATATATATATATATTTAACTTATAAAAGGGAAAATATAGATTGACTTTGCTATAGATGAAATTTTTGGTTATTAAACGTAATTATAATTTTTTTATAAAAAATCGAGTTGTCAGAAAAATTTTGTTTTCCTTTTAAATTGACTTCTCAATAAAAGCACCAAATATTTGAGTTCATTATTTTTTATTTATTTATTTTTTTCAGGTATACATAATATTTATTTCTCACAATGGAAACTCGACTGGAAGATCTTTGTAAAGTCAAACTTGTTACTGACTTCTGCACTCAAAGGACCAGAAATGAAAAAATCAATTGTTGAAGTAATAAAACTTACGACTCGCATCCATTCACCAAGATATTTGTGATTTTTTAAATTTTGATCTAAAAGGAAAATTTTCAGATACGTTGAGAAATTTACCAATGTTGTTAATAAACAATATGCCATACTATCTGATTCCTTTGATAGGACGTGAAATGACTGCTTGGATATCTTTTCATGGTAAAACCTTTAATTTGGAAGAGTCCTACTGCATAAACTTTATAAGGAGTTTTAAATTTAATAGTAAAGGAGTACTTAATAGAGAACTCGCTGCCTTAGAACTCGTAAAGGATAAAAATTTGTCAACTGTTGTGCGTTTTAAAATTGCCGTTCATTATTTTTTTACAGAATATATGCTAATGTTATGGGAAAATCTTACAGTGATAGAGAATTTTTGCTTAATTAATGAACCACCTAAGATATGTAGTAGTGTTTACGTTGAATTAGTTTGGGCAGCTTACAAACAAAGGTCAATTCAAGAGTGGATATATAAAGGTGAAAGTATGGTAAATGATAAGGTTTTTATTAATGCCTGCATTTACTCTTTTTGTAGTAAGAACGACATTTCTTTTCAAAATTATTTTCGGAAACTTAATGAGCCAAACAAATCGTTTGTTTTACAGTTTTCAAGAAATATCCTGCATTTTAAGCTAGAAAACCTTACAATGGATCCAAATAAATATAATTTTTATAATTCAAATGAACCTTACATAAAGATGGTAGAATATTTATTTACTGAATTAAATAGTGAGCAACTCAAGAATTTATTTCGACAAGATTTAGGCTACTATGTCCTTAAAGCATTATTGTATTGGCCATATCAGCATTTATTTATGAAAGCAGTAAATATATTCTGGGATAATATTAGTAATTTTAATTTTTATATCTTATTACATGGGATTATGAACATGCTTGGAAATGATCATTTAAGTAAAACCTTTGATTATAAATCACTTTTTATCAAATTTTGGAACATGGGTTTAATGAATCATAAAAAATATGTTTTATCTGTTGAGTCAGGTGAAACTCTTATTCGCCCAAGTTTGAATTCAACCGAATACGTCATTATTGTTGGCAAGAAAACGTTGGATTATGAAAATCATTTTCTTTTAACAAAGATTTTTTGTCAAAATGATTTTAATAATGAATACCACTTTATTATAAAATTGATAATGAAAGATGTTGCAGAAGAAGTGAAACAAAAAATATTGGACAACCAAGAGCAGAGAATTTGTGATAGAGTAGCAAGGGCTGGAAATTTTTACATAGAAGATATATTTTTTAAATGTTGTGTACCAAAATACTTGGTTGAAAAATATAAAAGTAACATATTGAACATAAAACAGAAGGCTCTTCTTGAACCGCCAGAGTGTGATCCTAAAATTGAGCCTATAGGTTGACTTTTCTATAGATGAAGTTTTGGGTTAATAAACTTAATTATAATATTTTTATTGAAATAGCGAGTGAAATTTTTGCTGAGTTGTCAAAATTTCTGAAAAACTTTGCATAAATCTCTGGTTAAGATAGGCCCATATTATATATATTTCAATGAAATTGATTATTTTTATCATATATATCTGTACAAATTTCAGTTTCTTGATACAATATATTTCCCTATGAAAAAAAAACTTTTATAATTTTGATTCTGCAATCCTCTATAATACCAGAGAGGTTATACATGTGAATAAGAAGTGTTGCCATTTTTTAACGAAAAAAAAAAAAGAATGTAATTTATATAAATATTTCAAAATTACTTTTAAAAATTAAAATTTTAAAAATGAAATAGTTAAAATTTCAAACTTGTAAAGAATTCAATCTTGTATAAAAAATGTTTTCTACTTCTTAATTTCAACAAAAAAAATGTTCTTAAATGTAACTTATATATATTTTGTTAAAAAAAAATCATTAATTTAGTTTTAATTATTCATAGTTTGTAAAATGACTTAGCGAAAATTATATTTTAAAGTAGTTTTCAAATTATATCTATTCATATATATATATATATATATATATATATATATATATATATATATATATATATATATATAATATATATATATATATATATATATATATATATATATATATATATATATATATATATTATATATATATATATATATATATATATATATATATATATATATATATATATATATATATATATATATATATATATATATATATATATATATATATATATATATATATATATATATATATATATATATATATATATATATATATATATATATATATTTCACCAATTATAGTTAAAAACTAAAATATTAATGTAACAATACTTTTGTAAGGAACTACTATCAGATACCAATCTTTTTACAAATTTGAACTTCGCACAAATTGTGGAAAAATTGAATTTTCTCAACCACAACATTGAGCAGTGTGTGGAAAACATTTTGCATTTAGATGTATTTACTTTTGCACAAATATTACATGGATGTGGAAAATAATAAGATTGTTGCTTTTTGTTAAAAATAGGAATTTTTTAGTTGTAAGTTCTGTATATTATATTGTTTTTATAAAATACTTAGGTCATCAATTTTAGGAAATTATTTTTGATAACTTTCTTATCAAATACCCCTCAGGTGTTTCAAATAATTCTTTTTTTCCAAGGTCTTTTAAGAAGGATATATAATCTTACTCTCACTGTAGGAACGTGTTTTTGTCCTTAGTTTCCTGGTGGCGTCACAATCACTCAAAGAATGATATAGTTTGTAGTGTTTTAATAATTATCTATGTTGCTAGACTCTGTTTATGGCATTCAATGGGTTGATTTTTAAGTTTGAGAAATACCATAAACTTTGATAACTATTTTTTTAATGTTAATTGTTTTATTAGTATTAATTTAGAATAGAGGTTATTTTAGTATATTAGTTATTTTATTTTAATATTATATATATATATATATATATATATATATATATATATATATATATTATATATATATATATATATATATATATATATATATATATATATATATATATATATATATATATATATATATATATATATATATATATATATATATATATATATATATATATATATATATATATATATATATATATATATATATATATATATATATATTGGCTTCTTACCTGGTATAAGTTTTACATTATTACTAAAAATGATAAGTACCAGGGTTTTATTTTTATTTATTTATTTTTTTATTCTTTTTATTAATAAATTTTATACTTCATATTAAAGATACTCCTTTCTTATATTATTATTATTATATTAATATTATTATTATTATTATTATTATTATTTATGAAATCAATTTAATAAGCTTTGGTTTTTGTAACTTATATGTATTTATTTTCTAAATTTCTTAATATTTTTCTTTGTTTTGAAGATATTATTATTAAAAAGTATTAATTAAGTTTTTCGAACCATGGTTGGGAACTAAGTATGATATTAATTTGTTGATTAATTCGAACCTTTTAACTTTATTGAATGTTTTTCATATGTAAATTTGAAAATTTAAACTCAAATTTTGTACTTTATCATTAAAGTTTTTTAAAATTATATTTATTTTCTTTTTATTCATTTAAAATGTATATTTTTATTTTCTTTTTTTATTTTAAAGTATATTTTTAATTTTATAAAGTATATTTTTATTTTCTTTTTATTGATTTATAAAGTATATTTTTATTTTCTTTTTATTCATTTAAAAAGTATATTTTTATTTTATTTTCTTTTATTCATTTAAAAAGTATATTTTTATTTTCTTTTTATTCATTTAAAAAGTATATTTTTTATTTTCTTTTTATTCATTTATAAAAAGTATATTTTTATTTTCTTTTTATTCATTTAAAAAGTATATTTTTATTTTCTTTTTATTCATTTAAAAAGTATATTTTTATTTTCTTTTTATTCATTTAAAAAGTATATTTTTATTTTCTTTTTATTCTTTTTTAAAAAGTATATTTTTTATTTTCTTTTATTCATTTAAAAAGTATATTTTTATTTTCTTTTTATTCATTTAAAAAGTATATTTTTTATTTTCTTTTAATTCATTTATAAAGTATATTTTTATTTTCTTTTTATTCATTTATAAAGTATAATTTTATTTTCTTTTTATTCATTTAAAAAGTATATTTTTATTTTCTTTTTATTCATTTAAAAAGTATTATTTTTATTTTTTTTATTCATTTAAAATTATTATAAAAAATAATTTTAAATTTTATTTTTATTATATTTTATTTTTTTTTTTATTTTCATTTTTATTCATTTTTAAAAATTTTTTATTTTTATTTTTTTATTTTCTTTTTATTCATTTAAAAAGTATATTTTTATTTTCTTTTTATTCATTTAAAAATAATTTTATTTTCTTTATTCTTTTAAAAAGTATATTTTTATTTTCTTTTTATTCATTTAAAAAGTATAATTTTATTTTATTTTTATTCATTTTTTTGTTTAAACGTTCAATTCAAATTTTGTAAAAGTGAAAACACTCTAGACTATTTGAGTGTATCTTTAGATACGTTTAACTTATTCCTTTATTTTTTTTTTTTTAATTTCTTTTTTTTTTTTTTTTTCAAATTTTTTATAATCGATGATATATTATTATTTAAATAATATATATTAATATTTTTATCTTTTATTTTAATCTCTCTGATTCTGATCCATGGTCGGTGATTTCTGGAATATTGTTATTATTTTGGAAAATGACTGTAATATATTATAAATAACATTAAAAAGAGCAGGTCACAGACAAGCAGCTACTCTAACTCAGACCTTTATTTAAATGCCAAAACACAAACATATTTCAAATATTATAATCATTGGTTATCTATATAATGGAGTACTGCTGAATAGTATCGAAAGAAAATACTCATACAATATTAGGTTAAACCTAACAGTTCTAAAGCATTTTGGCAGGTTTTTATTTATTTATTTATTTTTTTAAAGGAAATATATATTATAGGTTGTTCCTTCAATATTATTTACAAGTCATGATTTGTCAGACTACAATTACTGAGACCAACATTGTTGTTTTAAGATAACAATCGAGTAAAGCCTCATACCTGACAAGCGATCTTTCCTGGTTTTTATAAATTATTTAGTACCTACCATATTAAAACTCTAATTGCTGGTCTAGGTCTTCGAGTACTTTCACAGTTCAGACGTTTGGACTATTTGTATTTGCTTTTTTTCATATTATTTTCAGAAAGAATTTTATTTGCGATATTGTAGTAGTTTATTTATCTATTTGTTGTTTTATTAATGTCGTTTTACTATGGAAGGAAGGAAGTAAAGTGAGGTAGAGGCTTGGGAAACGTTTTATGAACCAAATAAAACTTGAAGATGACCCAATAAAGAACAAGATGTAAACAGAAACCAAAGATATATATATATATATATATATATATATATATATATATATATATATATATATATATATATATATATATATATATATATATATATATATATATATATATATATATATATATATATATATATATATATATATATATATATATATATATATATATATTGACGTGTTGAAATGCTGTAGTTGAAATCATAGAAGATAATTACACGTTTCAGATCGCATATCAGAGTCCGACAATTTAAATAATTACCAAGATTCTAATAACAGATCAAGTCAGTCAAGGTGGAGTCGTACTCGGATCCGATTCAGAAAAGAAGGCCGCAGTTGGTTAGTATTCAGAATCAGAGTCAAAACCCAGAGCTGGATTCTGGTATTTTTATTTTGAAATTATGATGAAACCTTGTGTATAATATGTTAAATGAATAATTTCTAATGATAATTTGCTATTATTAACACATTTGTTATTAATATATGCTGGGAATACCTATCAAACTTTGTTTAGCTCTGCTTGTTCTTGTATTATTCGCAACAAGGATTCTGTCTTCAGATTTTACCGTCATCTTCAAAATTCAGAAATTCACGCCACCTATATTTTATCCCGCAGCAACAAAAACTTTTCTCCGTCAAAAAGTGCAATAATCTTTCTGGTTCCTTTTCTTCTCACCCTTTCTGGCATTTTGCAAAAAAAAAAAAAAATGTCAACTCTTAACTTTGCTTCTTCCTCTTTCCCTCCTTTAGTATCTTCTGACAGACCAACTGCCGTTTTGCCTTTTTCTAAAGCTGAACTCTTCGCTCAGACTTCTGCCACTAATTCAACTTCAGACAATTCCGAAGCTATTCCTTTTCCTTCAACCCCCTCCAACTCATTTATGCCTAAAATTGTAATTTCTTCTAAAGGTGCCATTTCAACTATCTCTGAGGTCAACACCAGTAAGAAGTCGTACGGTCCTGATGGTACCACTACTCTGGTTTTCGAAACTTGTGCTATTGAGTTTGAATCCTGCCTTTGTAAATTAATTCGCCTCGATCTGTCTTTGTACTTCAGCCCTCCATTCTTTCCGAAAATGTGCGCTCACTCAGCCTGTACAGAAGAAGTGGAACCCACAATCAGCTCTCCAACTACAGTCCCATATCTTTAACCTCCGTTCTTTCTAAAGTTTCTGAATTTATCCTTAACAGGAAGATTTGGAAACATCTCCGTTCTTCCAATCTTATCTCTGATTGCCTGTGACTTTTCTAAAATACGCTCTAATGCTGGGGATCATCTTTCCGTTCTCTATAACTCTTGGTCCTCCAGTTTTCGACATTTCGGTGAATCTTTTGTTGTCGCGATGGAAGTATCGAAAGCCTTCTCTCTGATTTCCTTTCCATTCGTTTTATAGCAGCTGTTGTAAACGACCACCGTTCATCCTTTAAATCTATATAATAGTGTTGTTCCTCAGTGTTCTATCCTATCTGTAACACTTTTTATATATTTCATTAATGATCTTCTCTATTACTTCATCACCTATCCATTCATATGTTGATGATTCCACTCTTCGTTAATCCTTTCAGTTTTGATGGACCGCCCCCCCCCCCCAACAGCAGTTATTTGAAGCTAGAACGTTGGCCTTGGAGCAGCTAATCTCTGATCTTTCACGTATTTCAAAGAAGGGCAGAGAAAGCATGGTCATTTTCAATACCTCAAAAACTCAATTCCTCCATCTCTCTACTCGACACAACCTCTCACACAACTATATTTGACGTCTTCTTCGAAAAGACTCAACTCAAAGCCTCATTTGTCCTTAATATTTTCGATGTTTCTTTTTCTCGTGATATTTCTTCGAAGGATCACATTCCTTCTCTTTCTAAACGATAAGCTTCTATGAGGTTGGGTGTTCTGAGGTGCCTTCAAAATTTCTTCATACCACCAGAGTTGTTTGCTCTTTATAGGGGTGTTGCTCGTCCTTTGTTATTCATACACCTCTCGTTGAAAAAATGGAGTGTAGAACTTTTCTTCCTATTACCTCTCCCGCTCTCACTAATTCTCTCTAGTCTCTTTTTTCCCGTCCAACTGTTGTGTCACTCTCTCTATATTATCGCTATTACAACGGACACTGCTTTTGTGAACTCTTCCGTAGCATACCTCCTCCATTGAAAAGTGTTCGTGAGACTCCTCTTTCTACATAGTCTCATCCATTCTCTCACCTCAGACTTAACCACTATGCTCAATCTTACATATACTCTACTGGTAAAGTCTGGAAAAAAAACTCCCTTTATCTGTCTTCCCAACTTCCTTTGATTTTCACACTTTCAAACGCCGTGTATATAAACATGTCGGCCTTTAAGGACCAGGTTCCGGTATTTCCCAACTCTGGTAGGCTTCTTACCTTTGCCCACCAGAGATATATATATATATATATATATATATATATATATATATATATATATATATATATATATATATATATATATATATATATATATATATATATATATATATATATATATATATATATATATATATATATATATATCCTCCGGTGGGCAAAGGCCAGAGGCCTACCAAATTCCACCGGAGTTGGGAAAGATCTATCTTGGTCGATGGTGGCTGACGTGTCCAGATACACGGCGTTTGAAAGTATGCAAGTCAAAGGAAGTTGGGAAAACAGATGAAGGGAGTGTGTTCCAGACTTTACCAGTAGAGTATATGTAAGATTGAGCATAGCGGTTAAGTCTGGGGTCGGAGAGTTGGACAGAGAAAGGATGAGACTGTGTAGAAAGGCGTGTCGCACGAGCTCTTCTCATGGAGGAGGTATGCGAAGAGAGAGTTTAGAAGAGCAGTGTCCGAGATTATATATATATATATATATATATATATATATATATATATATATATATATATATATATATATATATATATATATATATATATATATATATATATATATATATATATATATATAATTTTTGAGTCATTTTTTAGAGCAATAGTACGAATTAGTCTAGATATGCCATATCCAAGTTAGAGATATTTTAAATTCTATTGTAATAAAAAAATATATATATATATATATTTTTTTAACATGAGCATATTTTTATTATTTAAATATCGAATGGTTACACCGAATACGACCAAAACTAATAATTAAAACTATGATAAACTCTTCAAAAATGTGTCAATAAGAAATTGTTGGAACCCTGTTTTAAACATTTTTATTTTTAAACATTTTTTCCTAGTGGCTCACAAGATCTGTAAAGGTTTGAAGAAATAATTATTGTGTTTATTCACTTATTTTGTGTGAATTTAAGAATAAAATTGATTATATCATTTCGAGCATTTGATAACTACAAAATTTATGCTATCAAATATTGTGCAAATTTTGAGAATTTTTTTTTTAATTGGTAAAAGCAATATTTTTAACTCATCATGACCGACAATCAATATACAAGAAATAGTGATAAGGAAAAAAGAAAAAAATATCAGGTTGAATTAATTTATTAAATATTTACATTTAATTTATCCTTCCACAAATAGAATGTCAAACTTTCTAAGCATCTAGCCACAGACTAATTTAACCTAGTAAATCACTTTTCCTTCACAGCTAGTATGGCATAATTATAAAACTTGCTAATAAGTATTAAAGATTCTTAACAAGTCAAAATTTTCGGATACAATTTAGGTCATTGATGAACATTCTTCTCATGAATGTTATAATTTGTACAAATATATTACGAAGCAATACCACATTCACTGAAATGAAGAATTAACATTCTTTAACAAGCAGAAAGCCATGTATCGACTTGTTCAGCAAGGTTCATTTTACATTTTAACTTTAATTGAGCGAAAATATAATCCCTTTTGTCGTGTAGATTTTTTTTAAATTCATTAATTAAACATTTTGGTACAAAATATTTAACGAATAAATCTGCTATTTCAAATTTTCCACAACTTAATGCACTTTGGCATATTTCATGACCTTGTTGGGTCACAATTTTTTGTTTAATACCTGCTGAGACACCTTTCAATATCGTTTCTATTAAATATTTATCATCAGCAATGAAATTATCCAGAAGGAAGATCCTTGTTAGCAGTAATGTTTGAAGGTCGGTCATGGGTGAATAAGAGTAGGACATATAGGAATAAATGGAAGCTTCACCTGACTCTAGAAATAAAACTATTGCTTTATAATCCGACCCACTTAATTTCCAAAATTCGAAAAAAAGGTTTCTGTAATCAAAGGTATTACAAAACTGTTGATCTTCAACCATGTTAATAATTGAGTGAAGTAAAATGTAAAACTCAAAATTCCTTATATGCCCAATAAAAATTTTTGCAACTTTCATAAATAAATATTGGTAAGGCCAGAGCAAAAGTACCTTCAATACTCTAATAAATAGATGCGGTCTGAAGATGTTACAGAATTGTTCATCGCTTAATGTACATAATAAATATTCTAGCATCTTGATGGTTCGGTTCCCATGATAAAAATGAGCACTCAGATCTGAAAAATTCGTTTTCAATAGAATGAAACGAAACACGAAAATTTCTGGCTACCTGTAAAGAGCAATTTATGTCTAATGATTTAAGTTTTTCAAAACTGTTTTTAAAGGAGATTTCATTTTGAGTGCAAAGGGAAAATCGGCAAGAATCCAAAAAAGTATATTTTTGATCTCTCCTTTTACAGTTTTCAGTTAAAATTAAAATTGCATCTTTTGGCGTACCCAACGTAGGGGGAAATGCTCCCGAGTCACAGTTATGGATTTGGTCAAGTTCTTTACGAACGTGATATTTCTCATTCTCTGTAAGTCTTTCCCATAATTTTCGAATATGTCCAGTAAAAAAATAATGATTTGCAATTTTAAAGCGCAAACGAGTAGTCAACCTTTCGTCCTTGACGAGTTCTGTTACTGCAAGTTTCCTATTAAGCCCTCCATTACTGTTAAAGTGAGATGCCTTCAAAAAATTTATACTATAGGGGTGACTCAAATTGAAGTGACACCTATTATAAATTATCCATTTTGTCATTTGAGTTCCTATTAAAGGGATCAAATGATCCGGCATATTTTTCCTCAACAAATAAGGAATCCTCTTAAATGAACGTGAAAATTTTGGCAGCAAAATCTCTTTCAAATATTTATATACATCTTGATATTTAATTTCAGAAGGTTGAACATACAATTTTTGAGAGAGTATGATTATCTTTCACTTCCCAATGCAAGCAGAATTCAATTATAACTTTCACAGCACAAAGATCTTGCAATGCAGTTGCCATGGTGAAATTGGTAAACACGTTAACCTGGAATGAAAGAATAATAAGACTTAATTATTCAGTCAAAATATTAGGAAAAAATATAAGAAATATTATAAAATTTGTGAAAATTTGCTGACTTGTGCGGTATTTTTGTAAAAGTTGTAATTAGTGTTTTAAGGAATGATACTCGTACATACACAAACACACGCACACACCTACACTCACTATATATATATATATATATATATATATATATATATATATATATATATATATATATATATATATATATATATATATATATATATATATATATAATATATATATATATATATATATATATATATATATATAATTTTTTTTTTTTTTTTTTTTTTTTTTTTTTTTTGGCGTAGCGAAGGGGTGAAAGGGAGGCCCTTGTTCTCCAAATTTGAAAATGAAAAACATTTTCGAAAATCCGTTATATAAATAATTGGATAAAACAGATTTTTTTCAAAATGTTAATTGATAAATGAAAATGGATATCTACTACTATTTTATAGCTTTTTAAAAAGACTGTAATAAAAATAAAAAATAGATTTAAAAAGGGAAAAAATTAGTAATCAAAGTTGCACAAGGCTAGCAACCCTAGGATCTGTGGTCAGGGTGGGACAATCCCTTCAAGTGATAAAGCTTTGGAAATATTTTTGAGTTCAATTAAATATTATTTGCTTGTTCATACTTCATTTTCAAATATTTTTAAGTTCAGAACCATTTATAATAAAGAGACCAACAATCAATAATGCGAATTAGAAGATTTTGGGAAGATCAAAATAAATTTATCATTTTATTATAGACAGTTATTAAAAATGATACAGTAAAGGGCGTAAAAAAGTTTATCAACTACAGTCAGGGATGGACAAAAGTCACTAAATTTAGTGATTTTGAAAATCAAAATCAAAACCACCACCAAAACTGATTTTAAAATTAAAATCACCCAAAAACGGTGATTTTGATCAAAATCACCTGTAAATTTAAATGATTTTCAAAATCACTTTCTTAAAAAATATAATAGTGCCCTGCAACATGAAAAAAGAAAGTTATAAACTAAAATACTTTTTAACTGCAGAGTAATAAAAGTAAATGAAAAAATAATTTGAAAATTTTTTTTTTTTTTTTTTTTTTTTTTTTTTTTTTTTTCTTTTTTTTTTTTTTTTTTTTTTTTTTTTTTTCATTTCGTTTTCCATTCTCCTTTAATAAAACGATCTGTTCGAATTTTGCATCAGAAAGACGTGTCCTCTTAGGGTTGTGCATCATTCCTGCAATTGAAAACCATCTTTCTACAGATGCTGATGATGGGAGAACAGTATTGTAGGGTTGAAATACTCTCAGAACTTTAGGGTACATTTTTATTTGTGTCATGAAAATAGTTCAATACTTTTAAATATTCTTTATTGTGAGGAGTTGTCGATGAACCTTCTAAGGATATGAAGTCGCCTTCTCCATTGTCACTGCATCTTTTATCCATGTCGACATTTGAAGATGCGATCTTTCCTTTCCTTACATGTTGGGAGGTTTTAAGTTGTACTTTTCTACTTCTGTATTATCACATTTACCTCCCTTAGCTAAAGACTCCCATCTCAATTTAAAATAGGGATGAGACACTGATGTCAAAATAGGATCCATAATATCGGGATCCAAATCCAAGTACTTCTGAAACCTAGCTTTATTATGGAAGTATTTTTAACCAATAGTTATTCGGCCCTACTGTTGAAAAAGCTTCTTTGGTTACTAAAGAGTGGGCACTAAACATCCGTTATAACTGTTTTCTTTCCCCTGCAACTTCTCTAAGGTAACAACAATTGGTTTCATAACAGCGGCACATTCTTCTAAGAACTCTACCTTCAAAAGTAAGCACTTTAACTGTCTTACAAGTTACCCACCTACCGTGATTTTGATGTGGTTTCATAATCAGTTAGAATTTTTGATTTTAAATAAAAATCAGTTAGAATTTTTTGATTTTAAAATCAAAATTGTGCCCATCTCTGCCTACAGTATACTGTCAAATGAAAGCAACGACAAATCGGGAAAGTAGCACCTGTCAATTGGTGTTCAATGTTTTACGTACATAAAGACAGCTCGTGAAGAGTTCCTAGGGATTGTGTAATAGCCACTACAATAGATAGCTCTATTGGATAGGGCTACGATGGCTGCTCAACAATGGCTGGTAAAGACAGCCTTCAAAAAAAAAATTTCGAGAAAAGTATTAAGAACGCTTTGTTGCCAGTGTCAATAATTTAGTGAAAAATAGTTGAACATTGATTAATTTTTGCCCCAAGCACAAATAAAATGGTCAAATTTATATTTATTTTTTCTCTTTTTTTCCAAGTTCTCTTTTATGATATTGTGAACTTAAAAACAATCTTTTAAAGTATATACCCCAGCCGATTGTAACGAAATTTACATTATTTATATAACATGACCCCTAAAAGCGAAAATAGCATTTCAAAAGCCGAAAAACTAAAGGGAAATAAGTTACCGAGTTTTAAAAGTCGAAAAAAAGTAGCGGAATATCCTGAAATGTAGCCAATGTGGAGAGAGTATATTTTATAAATCTCTTTATGGTTCGTAATTTCCCTTCATTTTTTCCTAACAAAATAGTTTGACTTAACCCAACCTTGACTTAAAAGGGTAAATGAAGGCCTAACTTTGATATCCTTAAATATTTAAAAAACTACTAAACGTACGTTAAAAAGGATAACATTTTTTGGAATCTTTGAAGAATTTTGATAAAGGAAAATTGGGATTTAAAAAAAAATTATAATTTTAATAAGTACGTAATTTACAGTTTTTTCATACGCTTCACGACATCGTACGTTGGCAGCGTCTCTTTT
>SEYY01022805.1:115000-122786 GCA_009176605.1 Armadillidium nasatum | reverse complement strand
AGGGATAATACGAAAAATAATAATAAAAAAGGGCGACTTAAAAATAGTTTTCAAGCTTCACTGAAAATTGTCGAGTAGTAGAGTGCGTGACTTCGACGAAATTTGGGTAATGGGATCGATTCGTCGGGAGAATAAAAATTTATGTCGAATAAAGGTAAAAAAAATAAAATAAAAATTGTAGATTGTTTTCAAATAGAATTTTGCATGTAAATTTGACAAATTTTTATAACATTTGATTTTCACCTTGTACACTTATAATTCTCTTGACTATATATATATGATATATACCCCCCTACTAGTGGGGTATAGATAAGTATTATTATATCTATATTAATTTATATTCACCCTATTAGATTTTAAACTACCCTATATTATACTATATATATATATATACTATATTATATATATATATAGTATATATATATATTACTACCCGGTTGGTATAATAAAAATCAAATTATATTATATAAAGCAGTTGATTTTTTAGGTGATTTTTTTTTTATTAATTTTTAATGAGTTTTAAAATTCCTTTTTGGTAACGTCACTGTCTTAGTATTTTTTAAGTTCAAAATATCAAAAGAGAGATTAAGAAAAGAAAAGAAGTTAAAAAAAATATAAATTTAAGGAATTTTTTTAAACTGGGAAAAAATTAAACAATTTTCAACGATATTTTTTTTTTAAATTATTTGCCATAAATTTTTCTTTGAATTCTTGCTTTAGATATTTACTGTAAAAGGCGATTGAATTATATAAAATTTATTAATTTTAAAATTTCAATAGAAAGGCTTTTTTTTTATTTAATTTAATTTAATTATTATTTTTATTTATTTGTTTTTACTAGCCGTGCGAGTAAGATAGTGACGCAATAACCCTTATTAATCACAAATTTCATTTAATTTAAAAAATAAAAAATAAATGTATGCTATCTACTATCTATAAATATAAACTTATTCAAAAAAGTTTATTGCAGTTAAATTGTCCCAGAGAATTATGTAGTACTGTAGAGGTGAAAAAAATAGAAAAAAAAAGAAACGAAGGAGAATAAAAAGCTCTATGATTGAAATGAGTCAACTTCAGCAATCTACCACAAAATATTTTTTTCCAAAATGATTTTTTTATTTTTTTTATTTTTTATTTTTGTTTTTTTTATTATTATTATTATTATTATTATTATTATTATTATTATTATTATTATTTTTATTATTATTTTCTTTTTTAATAAGCGGATTCAAATCACTTACATTTATATTCTTTCAAAGCTCCAACTCTCTCTCTCTATTTTACTTATTTTCTAATTATAGAAATTAATGTCTTATTTTTCTTCAAAATTTAGGTTCTAAGAGTACCAACGCTAAAAATAAGTTTTATTTATTTTAATATTTATTTTAATAATATAATAAAAATTAAATAACACAGAACCATAAAATATTTTTTAAAAATAATAATACAAAATAGTTTACTTATTTTCTTTAAAATTTAAAATTTAAAAACATTGAATTGGTCCTATCAGTCTTATTTTCGTCATTTTTATATATAAAAAAAATTTAACATAGGTTTTACTTTTATAAATTTTTTTTATTAAATAACTTATTTAATTAAGCTAATTAACTAATTATTTTTACTTATTAATTATTACTTAGGTGGATAAGCTTACTAATAAAAAATACTTTCAACTAAAAAATTAAAAAATCAAAAATTCCCCAATCCTCTCTCTCTCTCTCTCTCTCTCTCTCTATCTCTCTCTCTTCAGCGATTATTAATTTTGTATCCGTCAATATTGACAGGATTTTATGTCTAGGTTCAAAGTGAAGACCTTTAAAACGTCATTAGGAATATAATATGCATACTCATGGCCTGCTTCATTTTGGCCCATTAAATCTTTGGTAAGTTGTTTTTTTTTCTCAGTGAATGTCACCCAAAACAAATGAAGATTTTATATTTATTCTTTTCTATTTTCTCTTAGGTACATTTATGTAGTTTTTTTCACTTTTTTTTTTTGAGAGAATTCGCCAGTCTTTGATGTTCTGCCTTCAAAAGAAAAATTCTTAAGACGTAAATTGATTAAGTTCAGTAAGTTCAGGAATCAGCAAATCCTTCTCTCACTGAAACATTTTAGATAATGATGGATAAGTCTAAATAACACTCACATCAGAAACGTCAAAAAATGGCCTTTATATATGGATTATATAAGGGATATTTTTTATTTTTTGGGGGGGATGTTCATATGTACTTCGAACATATATGAACAATGAGTATTGTAACTATCAAGTTCAGTACGTAAATGAGCATATAGGTAAGTCTTGGATGTAGGTAACAGAGTGTGTAAACACTCAATGTAGACAATTGAGAAGCATATTTAAGGTATGTACGCCTTGAATGTAGGTAACTGAACTTATGTAAGTGGTGAATATTGATAATTGAGAACATATTTAAGGTATGTAAGTTTTGAATGTAAGTAACTGTGCAGATGTAAGCAGTGAATACAGATAATTGAGAACATATTTAAGGTATGAGCTCCTACGATGTAGGTAACTGAACTCATGTAAGCAATGAACATAGATAATTGAGAACATACTAATGGTATGTAAGCTTTGAATGTAAGTAACTGAACGGATGTAAGCATCCTAACTCCTACAAGAACTCAATAATAAAACATGAAAGAAAGAAAAAAGGATCGATATATCGGTGTCTCCCGAAACTCCCAAAATGTTCACATAAATGATAATGAGAATCTCAAAACGCTCGCTGATAATGGCCTTCATTGACGCTATTAGCTTTGATTATGAGAAAGATATTGACGACGGAGGCGAAGAAGAAGAAGGAGCAACAAGTTACTTCCTCTCCTTCTTTTCTACATTTGCTTCTTTTGCTTATTTCATTATCTGCTCTATTTTGTTTTGCTTTTTTGTTTTTGTTTTTTTTTTTGTTTTGTCATTTATCACTAAAACTATTTTAATTTCCATAAACAAAGTTCTTTTAATGTATTTATTTATTTATTTAATTCGAAAAAAAAATTTTCACATAAATATCGGAATAATTCATCAAATCATATCGGATTCATTCATATCGGATTGTATATATATATATATATATATATATATATATATATATATATATATATATATATATATATATATATATATATATATATATATATATATATATATATATATATATATATATATATATATTAATCTCCTCTGGAGAGCAAAATGCCTGAATCATGGTAAAATTAAATTAAATGCCGACATGCCCCGATACACAACGCTTGATGGTGTGCGAAATCAAAGAAAGTATATATATATATATATATATATATATATATATATATATATATATATATATATATATATATATATATATATATATATATATATATATATATATATATATATACTGGTAGGCAAAGGCCAGAGGGCTACCAATTACCACCAGAGTTGGGGAAATACCGGAAATCTAGTCGTTAATGGCCGACATGTCCCGATACACGGGGTTTAAAAGTGTGTAAGTCAAAGGAAGTTGGAAAAACAGATGAAGGGAGTGTGTTCCAGACTTTACCAGTAGAGTACACGTAAGATTGGGCATAGCGGTTAAGTCTGAGGTCAGAGAGTTGGACAGAGAATGAATAAAAAGTAGAAAAAAAAGGACGGAGATAGGACAGATCCCTGACTAACACCATCATTCATAGATTAAAACAAGAACGGTGACCGTCTACAACTATAGAACGACCAGAAAGGAAATCAGAGAGAAGGTCACAGAGAGAAAGGTAGATTCAGAAAGAGGGAAGTTTGAAAGTCAAAACTTTGTTCTAAATTATATCGAAGGAATTCGAAATGTACAGCGCCACAACGAAAGATTCACCGAAATCCCGAAGAGCGAAGGACCAAGAGTCAGAGAGAAGGGAAAGAAGATCAGTAGAGCGTTTCTTACGAAAGCCATATTGGCGATCTGAGATAAGATTAGAAGAATTGAGATATTTCCAAATCTTCCTGTTAAGGATAGATTATAAAACTTTAGAAAGAATGGAGGTTAAAGAAATTGGACGTTAGTTAGAGAGTTGAGATGGGTCCCCCTTCTTCGGCACAGGCTGAGTGAGCGAACGTTTTAAATAAGAGGGGAAGGTTGAAGTACAAAGACCTAGACGAAATAGTTTACACCAGGATGCAAGCTCAAAAGCACAAGTTTTGAGAACCGAAGGAGGAATACCATCAGAATGGTACGCCTTCTTAGTGTTAAGCTCAGAGAGAGAACACAGACACACACACACACACATACACACACACACACACATATATATATATATATATATATATATATATATATATATATATATATATATATATATTATATATATATATATATATATATATATATATATATAATATATATATATATATATATATATATATATACATATATATATATATATATATATATATATATATATATATATATATATATATATATATATATATATATATATATATATATATATATATATATATATTATATATTTATATATTATATATATATATTAAAATATATTTAATTTATATTTTAAACTAAATATTATATATATTTTTATAATATATTATATATATATATATATATATATATATATATATATATATATATATATATATATATATATTATATATATATATATATATATATATATATATATATATATATATAGGTAATAAGTATGAAAAAATTGTAAATTAGGATTTCTTTTGTTAGAAATAATAAACTCATATTATTGGCATCTGTTTCCCCATTCTCGTTTCTCACGCATCGAACCCCAAACCCCCAAACGACTAATTGATACATTTTACCATTTCGTCACTAATGGATTTTTAAAAGTGGTTCATGGTCCTAATTCTTCGATTGACATAGAACTCGAAGTGGTAAGTCGCAGGGCAACGTAAGCAGAGTTTAAGTTAATTGAGTTTACTTGAAAGTATGTCAAAGATCAACTTCTCGGTTAGTTTAACCAATCACGTGACTTACGCGTCACAATTAGTCGGCCTATTACGTCAATTTTTGTTGGTTTAAAAAGGGAAAAAAATATTGGTTTTTATTATAGTACACGCAAATTTCTTCTTTATTTAAATAAGAGTGTGTCTACATGTTTAGATTGAATTTCTAAGGGTACATTGTTTGTTTAAAAAGAAATATTGGAAATGATTTAATATTAATTTATCTCTTTTTTTTTTTTTTTTTTGGTCATATGTTGAGTTCATTTTGAACAATGCGGCAATTTTTTATGCTTCATTAAGCAATCGCCCACAAATGACATAATTAATAATGATAGCCTAATATTCAGCTGATATATATATATATATATATATATATATATATATATATATATTATATATATATATATATATATATATATATATATATATATATATATATATATATATATATATATATATATTATTATTATTATTATTATTATTATTATTATTATTATTATTATTATTATTATTATTATTATTATTATTTTATTGCTTATATTATTATTATATTTATATATATATATATATATATATATAATATATATATATATATATATATATATATATAATATATATATATATATATATATATATATATATATATATATATATATATATATATATATATATATATATATATATATATATATATATATATATATATATATATATATATATATATATATATATATATATATATATATATATATATATATATATATTCATTATCATTAATTATTATTATTATTATTATTATTATTATTATTATTATTATTATTATTATTATTATTATTATTATTATTATTATTATTATTATTATTATTATTATTATTATTATCAGCTACGTTAACACTACAACGTAGATAGAATTCAGAAATATTACAAATAAGATTTTGGTGGTGAAGGTAATGCAAATCGAATAGTTTAAGATTATTTTGATATTGATGATCTGATTACGACAAAAATTTTGCTTTATAATAAATTTTGTTCACGATCAGTAGATATGCGATCTATCCATCTACTTAACTTTTTTAATACGTATATTTATCATATCGTATTTTATAATTTAGCCAATTGTTGATGTCATAACCTCCTCCAAAAACCCCCTTCTCTCCAATAATCTAACCTCATCCCCTCAGGATTGGTCTCTCCAAATATTACTTTTAAGAGGCTATCCTAACTCTCGATATTTTTAGGTCTGACTTCCAACGCCGTAACGTCAGTTTACGGTTCATTTGAAATGCATAAAATATTACGAGTTGAAGTTGAAATTTTAATAATTTTGAACAGTTGGCTTAATGTATAATCGTTTTCTCTCTTATGCTCAAACTCTCTCTCTCTCTCACACACACACACACACACACACACACACACACACACACACACACACACACACACACACACACACACATAAACCACAAATACTCATACATACACACACACCTATATAATATATATAATATATATATATATATATATATATATATATATATATATATATATATATATATATATATATATATATATATATATATATATATATATATATATATATATATATTATAATTGTAAAAGTATCAATGTTAACAGTAATAGTTGCTATTGTTATTGTTGTTGCAGTAGTATCAGAATTAAAAATCATTCTTTAAAATTTTCGTCTAGCAATTGCGGCTCCTAAAAAGATGGTTAATAATAATATAATAATAATAATAATAATAATAATAATAATAATAATAATAATAATAATAATAATAATAACAAAGAGAAATAAAAATAATAATTAAACTTTAAAATAGAGTGAATGACTTGAAATAATACTGAAGTTGAAGTGAAATGCTTGAATTGATTTCAATTTAAATCTTATAATATTTAAACAAAGAACGAGTAAATTTGGGTAACATTTAATAATAATAATAATAATAATAATAATAATAATAATAATAATAATAATAATAATAATAATAATAAATAATTTATAATAATGATAATAATAATAATTTAAAACGATAATAATCATAATAAATAAAATAATATAATATTAATATTAATATTAATATTAGTATTAATATTATATTAATACTAATACCAATAATAATAATAATAATAATGATAATAATAATAATAATAATATTATTATTATTAATTTATATAATATATAATCATAATAAATATAATAATAAAATATTAATACCAATAATAATAATAATAAAATAATAATAATAATAATAATAATAATAATAATATTTTTTGAAATAGTTTTTGAACTACTTCTCAAAGCTCTTATTAAACATTAAAACACTAACTTTAAAAAAAAAAAAAAAAAAATTTCTGTAATGAAATAAAATTGTAGCATTTTGAAATGACGAAAACTTCTTGCCCACCCATGTTGGACGTTTTGGAGAATTAGACTTATTTTTTTTTTTGATAACGTCAACAAAATGATATATTTTTAAAAATTTAATAATTATTAAGAAAAGTATATTATAAACCCTAACAGATTTATAATCTTTGATTTAATTTCTATCAACATTATTATTATTATCACCATTCTCATTATTTTCATCACCATTATAGTCGTTGTCAGTATTATTATTATTATTATTATTATTATTATTATTATTATTATTATTATTATTATTATTATTATTATTATTATTATTATTATTATTATTGCTATTTGCATTAATATTATATATTATTATTATTATTATTATTATTATTATTATTATTATTATTATTATTATTATTATTATAATTATTTTATT
>SEYY01022805.1:75000-80000 GCA_009176605.1 Armadillidium nasatum | reverse complement strand
TTTGAAGGGGGAAGTAGTCAGGAGCTTTTTCTTCGGAGATCATCTTCTGGAGGAACTGTTGCTTTGGAGGGAACAGGTTACTGTTTTTTTGGGAACTTCTTCTGGCTTCTGCTGAGGTAAAGGTAATAGCCAAAACTATGTTACTGATATACTTATGAAATTATCTCTAAAATGGGAAAGATCAGAAAATCAAACAAAGTTTTTCACTTTTAATTATTTTTATCGAAAAATACGAAACAAATTATTCTTATATTTCTTTTATTATAAAGAGTTAAATTATTATAGAAAAGAATTGTTGTAAATAAAGATTAATAGTTAAGAATTATAAAAATAACTTTTTTATAGATAAACTTTATCCATTTTGATATACTTTCCTACAGCATATTTAAATTTGTGGAAATAATGTTTTAAAAGTTTTCGGAAATGGATGACGACGATAAATAATTTGGAAACGATATGCAAAGTATAGAAAGTTAAGTAAATGATATAGATAAATATATCTCATACTTTGTGACTTGACTTCATGGATGGCGCACTGGATATTTAAAAAAAAAAATAAAGATATTTTTGCACTTCTCATTGAAGGCTAAAAACAACTTTTAAACTTAAGTTGAAAGAGAAAATAAAGGCAACTTATTACTTTCCTCTTGCATTGATGCAAAGCTCATTCTTATGTGGATGAGGAACCTGGTATGCTTTAGTAATTTCTTCAATTTAAGTGGCTCAAACGGTGGAGTGATTAAATCAAATGCTTGAAAGAGTCGGTTCGATCCCACTTAGAGATCTTAGGTATATACTACCTAGAAAAGTTCCTATCCTCGAATAGGTCAATGCCCGTGAGATGTGAACTTTTAAAATAAAAAATAAATAAATTAATGAAATTGGATTTTTTAACAAAGGTATAGTAAAGAAAATCTCAGCGCACTTAAGTATGCTGTAGGAAATTATATAAAAATGGATAAAGTTTATTTATTAACAGAAGAGTGGACATTTCAAATTTTTTTTTCCTCATAACAGTTCATTATATTATCTTTATTTAGTTTAAATTCACTATAACTAGAAGCTATTTCTTCTTCAGGTAATGTCACTCTCAAACGAACATCTGTTGAAATTTTCATGAAGGAATTTCTAACTAATTTATATTGTTCTACATTTAGTGATTAAATTAAATTTCTTATTTTCTTCCAGAGCTACAAATGCTTTCATATACTACGATTCCTTACTTTTAATGCAAAGACAGCCATTCTTGCAAGGATATGTACTGAAAAATATATGTTAAAACTTCCACTTTACAAATTTAATATTCACACTGAAGATTTTGACGAAAGTGTTTTAGATTTTGAAGATTTTGTCAAAACAGTTTTAGATTTACTTATTCAAAAAAAAAAAAAAATTCTCTTCTTAGGTCAACTACACCAGATTCAGCTTTCCCACCGACAACCACCTCTCGTGTTTTCTTAATATTTGAAGGGTTACTTTCCAGTCTCTTGAAGAGTATCGCTTAACAACTACTGATATTTGTGAAGAATAGGAAGACAAATACAGCTTTAGAAATAAAACATTGAATGAAGCAAATAATTGTAGAGTAGCTTAACAATTATTTTCCAAAATAACCCTTTACAAAGAAGAAGGTAATAAAAAAAAAAAAAAAAAAGTAGACTAAGAATATTTAAGATAAGCAATTATATTGTAGTAAATAAGTATGCTGAAATTATCAACAGAATAGAATACTACCCAATATTATTCCACTAAACTGTTAGATAACTAAGATATATCGACAACCTCACGTCACTGCAAAGAAATAGAAAAAAGAAGATATCGACGTAGAAAATCAAACTAGGGATAGAAATAGATATATATATATATATATATATATATATATATATATATATATATATATATATATATATATATATATATATATATATATATATATATATATATATATATATATATATATATATATATATATATATATATATATATATATATATATATATATATATATATATATATATATATATATATATATATATATATATATATATATATATAACAAAAAGATTGGCAACCATATAAATAGAAAACAAAAGACTACTGCAAAACCTTCTGAAAACATTGCTACTTCCTCACCCTTTCTCCGCCATTTCCATGATGACGTCACACTAATTCCAAGTGCAAACATATTGGAGATGAAAACTAAATAAATCAGAAGGTTCCGATAATTGTATGATGTGTAGGGGAATCATAATCCTCTCTTTTCCTTATTTCCCCTTTAAATATATATATATATATACGACTCGTATATATATATATATATATATATATATATATATATATATATATATATATATATATATATATATATATATATATATATATATATATATATATATATATATATATATATATATATATATATATATATATATATATATATATATATATATATATATATATACATAACTTATATTAAATATAACATATATGATTCGACTGCTGTCAAGAATGGATGTGCTTGGAAGCAGATGGTGAGAAGAAAAGTTAGGAACATCATAAGGAAGTCAGAAGAGAGGAGAATTAAAAAGAAGAGAAGTTTGTTTGTAGTGGGTGATGGTTCATTGAATATTGCATGTAGAATAAGGCTTAGTTTTACTTTTATCTTTGCATGAATGAACTGATAACTAGGGATGGGATAGACCTAGTCTTTTGTGCATGTATTAGTATTGTTATTGTTATTATTTGTTTGGACTGGGACAGTCTCGATTGGCCCTTGTGGCTTCTAACTGTCTCTATTTTCCAATGTTCCTATGTTCCTATGTGTAGGCTGTTGGATCTGAAGCTTCGAGATCTTCTTCCTGAGGTTGCAGAGTTTGTTTGACCAAAGTTTTTAAAAAATGTTGATTTTTCGTTATAATATTTAAATATTTCTTTGATAGTAAATTAAAAGAAATTCAATAAAAATTAAAAATATGTGGTGAAACAACACATTTTTCTATACAACGTACTTTCTGCAATTAATTAAATGGAAAATTAAATATTAAAAGAAAAAAAAAGGAATTAAGTTAGAGGTAACTTCTGGTCAATAAAGGATGATTATTTCGTCGTAGTCAAGTCAAATGAAGAATAGTTCTTCGCATGGTTCTAGAGGCTGGAAACCTCTTTCAACCAGGCAGGTTTTCTTTCTTCCCACGTACTATTCCCGGAATGTGAAAACCACCCTGCATCATGATGGATATAGTGCAGAGTATAAAAAAATTAAAATATATATATATATATATATATATATATATATATATATATATATATATATATATATATATATATATATATATATATATATATATATATATATATATATATATATGGTGTGTGTGTGTGTGTGTGTGTGTGTGTGTGTGTGTGTGTGTGTGTGTGTGTGTGTGTGTGTGTGTGCGTGTGTGTGTGTGTGTGCGTGCGTGCGTGTGTGTGTGTGTGTGTGTGTGTGTGTGTATGTGTGTGTGTGTGTGTGTGTGTGTGTGTTTGTTTGTTGTTTACCAATTAAAATAGACTTATGAATTAATTAACCCTTCAAAAGGCCTCTGAAGATTTTTCTGCCTAAATTATCAGAAATAAAAATAAAAGAAAATAAAAAGAAAAAAAGAATTAACAAGAATTTTAAAATTATTAGTCACATGTTAAATGTAGATTTCTTTTGTTCATATTTATAGGCCCGATGAAAATTTCTTAGACTAGGCAGGCGACACGCGGAGGCTTTAAAATAGCCTAGGGCCGTGTCCGCGCGTGACGCAAATAAAAGCCAAAAATTTGTATTTTTCATTTTCACATAAATAGAAGAAGGAAGGGAAGAAAATTTTTCGGGTTATTTCAACCTACTGGTTTTAAGTTGATTTAATAGAGGCCATAACAAGCCTCCTAAGCCTAACATAACCCTATGACACGTGACCTCATGAGGATAGATCTTAGACGTTGCGCGTAAAAGGGGAAAACTTCTCTATGACAATTGGCACTAACTCTTATTAGTAGATATATTGATGACAAATTAAGTATATATATTCTTTGATTCTTAGAGCAAAAGATTCTTTGTTTTCAGTCCATTCTCGGCAATACAGGGACTCTCAAAACATATTATGAGGGTAGTTAAGAGATATTATTATTATTATTATTATTATTATTATTATTATTATTATTATTATTATTATTATTATTATTATTATTATTATTATTGGGATTCACATTTTTTATATATTCATGTATTACAAATTTTGAAATCCAAAATTTATATTCTGGTATATTCCGTTAATAAATAAATGGTGCACAAAAGAAAATTATATTGACTAATTCTATGTATTAAATAGAGACCGTTATGTTTTATAACATTTTCCTAATAATAGTCAGTCTATTTGCGTAACGAAACTTGCTATATAAATAAACGAAAAACTTATTGATTAATTTAATGTATTAAATAGGCTGTTATGTTTCATAACATTTAACTAATGTTAGTTGGTCCGTTTTCTTAGCGAGACTTCTACATAAACATTTATCGTTTATTTAACTCTGCAATCTACATTTGTTCTTATTATATATAGGTGTGTAATCTACAATGGTGAATATAGTATTTGTTCATCACCACTCACGGGTCAGGGTATCGTGGGCTCAACACCTGTAAACAATTGTTCATGTGCCATGCATTTGTTTCTTCAAAATAATTGTAGACAACATACTATAAAGTAGAGCCAATTTATATATGAAATTATATATAAATATGTTTTCATTTAAATAAATAAAAATATAAAAATAGTTCTACTTGAAAATTTTAGGCATATTTAATTAAACGTGAATAAGTTTTAGACAGTGAGTCTGGACCCTATACTACTTAAATATATTACTTTGATATATTCAGGTGAAAAAATTTGGAAGAAACTGATATGCTCCCATCATGGGATTCAACTGAAGAGGATATCTCTCTCTCTCTCTCTCTCTCTCTCTCTCTCTCTCTC
>SEYY01022805.1:67500-72500 GCA_009176605.1 Armadillidium nasatum | reverse complement strand
ACCATCCATTAGCACATTAAACAACCACGGAGACTTAACACACCCCTGTCTCAGTCCAACTCCCACGTTAAACCATTCAGTCAGTTCTCTCCTCACCCTCACCCTCACCCTCGCTCTACAGTTCTCATAAAATGATTTATTTCCATTCAATAATCTACCTCTCACTCCCCATTCTTTATAGAACCTCAAACAATTTCCTCCTACAAACTCTATCATGCGCTTTTCCAAATCCATAAAGCATACATACCCCACTCTATCTTTCTCACTCAAATACTTCCAGAAAGCCTCCTTTTTTGTTTTAACCATATTCTCCAACTCTTCATTCCACCACTCACTCCCCTTTCTTCTACCATTACCTATTTTTTTTATCCCACACACTCTTCTCGCAACTTCCACCAATGCTCCCTTCAGTTTACTCCACTCTTCCTCCACCACTTCCACCTCACCTCCCCTAACCTCCTCCCATTTCTCCCTTATCCCTCTTGTGTATTCTCCTCTCTTCTCCTCATCTTCTAACCTCTCCACCCGTACTATCTCCACCACCCTCCTTCTCCCTCCCACTTTCTCCCAACCTTCTTTAGCTTTTATTTTCGCCACCACCAAATAATGGTCCGAAATACCCATAGCAGTTCCCCTCAGCACGTTGACATCCAACAACCTATTCCTCCATTCCCAGCTCACACACACAAAATCCAACAATCCCCTTTGTCCATTCACACCAATCACCCAGGTATATTTATGATTTTCTTTCTTTTCAATATATATATATATATATATATATATATATATATATATATATATATATATATATATATATATATATATATATATATATATATATATATATATATATATATATATATATATATATATATATATATATATATATATATATATATATATATATATAATTTCATGTCACAAATTTACATTATTTTTTAAAAATTTAAATTTATTTTTTACTTCATTTCAATCATTTTGTTACTGTTCTATATAAAAAAATATATTGCATTTTTCATTATTCATTAGTCATTTCACCTATTGATTCATTATTGTAATAAAAAACCAAAAAAACCAAAATAACCAAAAAAACCTGGTTTTTATTGGTTTTTTTAAAAAAAACCATTGGTTTTTGTTTTTTTTAAAAAAACCATGTTTTTTTTCTACCCTGATATATATATATATATATATATATATATTGTTAAATTTTTCTAAAAAATATATATATATATATATATATATATATATATATATATATATATATATATATATATATATATATATATATATTATATATATATATATATATATATATATATATATATATATATATAGAGAGAGAGAGAGAGAGAGAGAGAGAGAGATAGATAGATAGATAGATAGATAGATAGATAGATATAGAGCGAATGGGGGGGTGGGGGAAGAAACAGATAATTTGAGATAATAGTGAATGATGCAATTTTACCAAATTTCATGCAAACACGCTTATTTTTTCAAATAATTAAGAAAATGCAGAAAATGGGGAAGTCTTAAACCCATTAATATTCATCCTTCAAATAAATATTAGTCATTAATATTATCAATGACAATATCGCATTTCTCAGAGAATTATAAAAAAAACTATTGATGATATTCGTTTCTTTCTATCGCTCATGATTGATTGCAGCGATGATGTAACTATCACGCAAATTATAATGCATATATTCAATTATATTCAGTATGTATGTGTGTGTGTATTCAGTTGTATTCACTTTGATATATTCAGGATTGAGGATTGACTTTTTATATCTGTGTTCGAATAGGAAAGTTACACGTGTTTCAAACACGAATATGTCCAAAATTAAAAAAAAAATTCATATATATATATATATATATATATATATATATATATATATATATATATATATATATATATATATATATATATATATATATATATATATATATATATATATATATATATATATATATATATATATATCGGCAGTGGAATTTAAAATTAAATATTAATATTTATTTAATGTAATATGTAATAATTTATATTAAGACTATAAATTAAATACACAGGAATAATAATAATAATAATAATAATAATAATAATAATAATAATAATAATAATAATAATAATAATAATAATAATAAAAACATGAGTTTGGATATAAGCGTCAGGATAGAATCATGTAAGGAGAGCCAAGATCAAGGGAAACAGGCCTAGCAATCCGTCCCTGTAATTAATGCTTGCAATAACTCCAAGACCAGCATGGGAAACCATAGCTATAAGAGAAGCATGAACTTCTGGAGAGCTCTGAAGAAAATATTTAGAGGTTAGATTAAGGTGACCATATTTTTCTGACCAAAAATCGGGATGCTTCTGAACATTGCCTCTCCCCCCCCCCCCCTCCCAAATACCCTCCTGCCCGTAAGGGTTTTAAGGAATGTATAAAGAAGGGTGATTTATAATATAAAGAAGAAACATGATTGTTTTTTTCAAAAACAAGTCATTTGGTTTATTAGTTAAGGACATTCAACAAAAAATAAAAAAAATACATTTTTTGCTTTCTAATTTTTAAAAAAAAAAGTTAGATAAAAAGCTATTATTCGTCCCGATTTACCCTTTAAAAAAATCGGAACACGGCTTAATAAATAGGGACGGATGGTCACCTTGGGTTAGATGGTAGGTGATTCTATTCCCACTGAAATCTGGAAAAATCTTTTTCTGAGAGTTTGAATAAAACTCAAGGAGTAATATCGAAACTAACGCACCGAAAACCCATTGGTATTTTAGAACTCTTCTGGAAAGAGATAGAGAAATAGGCTGGGTCCACCGAAAAGGTGAAGACCTTTCCTGGGAGATATATATATATATATATATATATATATATATATATATATATATATATATATATATATATATATATATATATATATATATATATATATATATATATATATATATATATTATATATATATATATATATATATATATATATATATATATATATATATATATATATATATATATATATATATATATATATATATATATATATATATATATATATATATATATATATTCAGGTTACTCTATACTACTAATGTTCCTGACAGATGTCGGACCTCAAAATATTAAATAAATTTTTTTGGGCTTAGTAATAAAATATGTAATAAAAATAACAATTAAAGAAATAATAATAATAATAATAATAATAATAATAATAATAATAATAATAAAAGTAATAATAATAAAATCACTGTAAAGGTATGCAAAGTGAATACTATTCGTATATACAAACTAGCGACATCAAGAGTAAAAGTTTGGTAAAATTAAACAATTAATAATAATAATAATAATAATAATAATAATAAAAATAATAATAATAAATAATAATAATAATAATAATAATAATAATAATTTTTATACAATGCACCATATCCCGCATGATGCAGGGTGGTGTCAATTACAGAAATTTAACATTCCTGCAATCGTACGTGGAAAAAAAAAAACCTTGTTGAAAAGGTTCCCATCCTTTAGAACCATGCAAAGAACTATTCTTCACTAATAATAATAATAATTATTATTATTATTATTATTTTTTTATTCTTATTCTTATTATTATTATTATTATTATTATTATTATTATTATTATTATTACTTCAATAATTCCGAATTAATCACAGAATTAAAAATGTTAAGTTTTAAGTAAATTGATCATAATTAATAATTAAAAGACAAAAATTTAAAAACTACAAAAACTCAAAAAGATTTCAAAACCAGTTTTTAATTGGTTAAATACCATCTCACATAAGTCTTTCATGTATATTGATATATGCATGCATATGTATACTGATATATGCACACATATACACACATTGTGTGTAGATGTTTATTTTATAAGTATTTACAAGTCCTACTATTTCAATAAACTGCTTCCTATATTTTCATTGAAATCGAAATAAATCTATTTATGTAATCCAAACAACCATTAACAAGTTGCATCACCTTACGCTGATCATAAATTTTTTCCCTTTTTATGGACAATTTTTTTCCTTTCACGAAGAGATTTTCCCTTTGAATTAAAGATGTTTTACCATTTTCCATACGTATTTTTCCCTTATTCTCAAACATACTAAAGCGATTTTTCCCATTTTAAATGATTCTTTCCCCTTAATGCCTCCGTTAACTCAGAGTGCGACAATTCTATCTGTCAAACACGAAGTTTTTTATTCATCTAGAGTTGAAAAGTTGCCAGATACTTCAATGACATTTATTGCCTTCTCAATTTTCATCAGGGGATTCAATTCTATATAGATTTTTTAAAGGCTATTAGATGCCTTAATTTATTGCTAAATTATACTGAGACAAATTTACACATCAATGAGATATAAGTTGAAGTATTGCTTGTTGTGACTTAGAGATTGAACTTTCAATTTCCGATTTTCATTAGGCTTATTTAAAGAAAAAAGAAAAAAAAATACCTAACAAGAGTCCAAGTAGTTTTCGGTAACTTTTGTCGGACCCGTAGATCACGTGGTCTATGGTCTATAAAGAATATTTGATATAAAATTGGCTGATATTTTAAGTCACTTGTCTTTTATAACGACTTTTTTATAAAATTTTCGGTTTACAAAACCGATTAAATAAATTTTATGAAATGGCTTCGCTTTCTGACATATAAGACTCGGTCCCATATTCTATATAGATATGATGGCCTCTATACACAAAACGAATGGTACACACATCCTTAACTGTTGGCATTTGTGATCCTAGCGAATATTGTGTTAAACCTTTTATTTATTTGAAAATCATTCTTTTAGAAGTATAATAGAAGGATGGGTCTCTGCACTTTCTTTTTTTGTTATAAATAGAATTTATTTTATTTGTATATGTAGGATAGGTACTTTAAATGATTTATATATATATATATATATATATATATATATATATATATATATATATATATATATATATATATATATATATATATATATATATATATAT